>JAPYZC010006833.1:0-16158 GCA_030522665.1 Ichneumoninae sp. A BG-2022a | reverse complement strand
ATAATACACAATAAAACACAATAATACACAATAAAACACAATAATACACAATAAAACACAATAATACACAATAAAACACAATAATACACAATAAAACACGCATCTACATATTCATTTGCGTATACGTAAATAGAAAATACGCTCAGCATATATGGGGCGAGACAACGCGACGGGGAAGAAGGATGAGGTGTTGAATGAAACTCGTCTGATAATCATCTCGCCCATAAATTATCCAGGATCATACCGGAGCTCGTAATTTAATCAGAGATTCGTGGAACACCGTTCGCCGGATCCGGCGATCCTCCTTTTCGAGCTTGATCATCTATCGCGAACGAAATAAAAAGTAAAATAAAAATAAAAAATATACGCTCGCGCGAGAGAGGGAATTCTTCTCGCGTGGTCCGGGTCGCGGTCTTCTCGCGACGCCGGGGCCACGCGACCCCCATTGGCCTCTCGCGGCCTCCGGACACTCCGGAACCCACGTAGTACGTATAACCCGGTATACGATCGCCGCGTACCCACATTACTAATGGTTATGGTTACGAGCGAGGATCGTTCGAGCCGGTCCCGTCGACACCGGTAGATTCTAATTTTCCGAGAAGCACCTCCCCACCCCCGAGGACGACGACGGCGTCGTCGGTCCGGACCGGCTCCTCCGGCAAAGTGTATCTCGATTCTGTTGAACCACAGAAACCGGACCTCTCGCATGTTTAATTTAATTTTTTTTTTTTTTTTCTGGAAAAGAAACATTTTTAAACTATAAAAAAATGAAAAAATTTTTAAAAAAGAAACATTTCTTCACGTTGCGAAATCTTTTTTTTTTGGGTCAAATAAAATCATAAATTTCGATCAGGACTTTTCAAGACCTGTGCTTCCTTTTTAAAATGTTAAATGGGATAATTGATTTGGCCTTGCTGCTTGCTCTTATTAACCTGAAAGTCCCTAGTCGCGTTCTGCAAACAGAAAAAAAAATTAATTGACGGACACCGATTATTTATTTATTTATTTATTTACGGGCCATACCCGTTTACATAAGAAATTCAGATAACAGTATATAAATGAAATTTGATTGGAATTAACAATTTCGTGGTTTTGCATAGTTTGCGCAATTGTCTTCAAGAGTTATATAATTTCTAACATATTATTAACGTATTATTTGGTTTAAGTAAAATATTCATTTGATTTAAATAAATATTCATTTTAATTAATTAAATAGCTACTTAAATCAACTAAATATTTATTTAAATCAACTAAATAGTTATTTAAACAAAATAAACGGTGGCCCTCAAATAAATTATTTGCTCCGCTCCGAGTTTTCCAAAGCGCGATATTGGCGAAACTCTTTGATTCAAATAAATATTTATTTAAATTAAGTAAATAGTTACTTAAATCAACTAAATATAAAAAAAAACAAATAAATATTTTACTTAAACAAAATAAACGGTGGCCCTCAAATAAATTATTTGCTCCGCTCCGAGTTTTCCAAAGCGCGATATTCGCGAAACTCTTTGATTCAAATAAATATTTATTTAAATTAAGTAAATAGTTACTTAAATCAACTAAATATTTATTTAAATCAACTAAATAGTTATTTAAACAAAATAAACGGTGGCCCTCAAATAAATAATTTGCTCCGCTCCGAGTTTTCCAAAGCGCGATATTGGCGAAACTCGCCAGTCTCCTCGCTCCAAAAAAATAATAATAACGATAAAAAAAAAAAATCAACGAGCAACAAGCAACAACGGGCCGAGCGCGGCATAATGCAGTTCGCCGGGACTCGCCGGCTCGATTCTGCCGCGGGTAAAGAGAGCTATGTGGTTGCGTGTGCGTTAGGTGGGCCGCGCTCGAAGGCTTGTATTCAGGTTTAACTCTCGCGGGGCTTTTATGCGAGACGACGACGACGACGTCGACGTCGACGACGACCAGGTTGTGTCGAGGGAACGACGACAACGAGGAGCGACGCTGAGCCTCGGCGCGTGCATTCTTACCTCGCCCGCGCATAGAAAGCAGCTCCGCCATATAGTTAGCCCACGTGCGTAATTCCATCGTTCCTTTTGCCAGCGACGGAACCGCCGAGCCGGCTGCGACTTCGTCGACTGAAATCACGAGAATTCTTCGAGCGAAATAACGAACGGGAAGAGTCCGCGGCGCGGGGTTGCGCAACGCGACGAATTCGAGACGATCTCGTCAATTGCATAATCTTCGGGGAGGAAGCCGCACCGCGGCGATTCCGTCGGTTCGGGGGTGTCGAGCACAGTTCGCACAATGCAATTTAACCGATAGCGGAATATCGCGACCTTTTCGTCATATTGCTGCAGCGCGCCAGTGGGCGGGGATGAGATACCGGGGGAGAAAGCGGGCTATGACGCATGGAGCAAATCGACTATCTCCGGAAACGACCTTTGTCATCCGAAACTCCACGGTTTCTCGCCGGGCTGCACGGCGCCCGGGATTAAAAAGGTTTTCACATTTCTTTTGCATCAAACTCCGGAATTTTTTTTTATTCGTTTTAATTCTACCATTCTGTTACCGTTTATTATTTTACAAATTTACCATTATCATTATAATTCTTTACCATTTTTACCATTTTTCGATTTTGAATAAATAGGATCGTCCGTTGACAAAAATCCTCTTCCACTCTATCTCCATTATCTTTTAAATTTTCATTCGTGGTAATTCTACCATTATTACCATTTTACAAATTGCCATGAGCATTACCATTTTACACTTTTAAAAAAATGTTAATTTTTTAAATAAAAATTAAAAGTATCGTCCGTTGACAAAAAAAAAAGAAATCGTAGATATTTGTGGCGAAGAAATGTTAAATGTACACATTTTTTTTCATGGGTGGATTAAATGTTCAATTAGCAGTAAGGACCTTCGCCACCCGAAATTCCCGGGTTCAAGCCAGGACCGTACATTATTTTCCACGATAAAAAAAAACAT
The DNA here is from genome assembly GCA_030522665.1 of Ichneumoninae sp. A BG-2022a. NCBI lineage: Eukaryota > Metazoa > Arthropoda > Insecta > Hymenoptera > Ichneumonidae > Ichneumoninae sp. A BG-2022a. The sequence goes on along the minus strand of JAPYZC010006833.1, from coordinate 13,212 downwards.
TCATTTTCCACAAAAACTCCATCATTTTTTTCTCCAGTTAATTCCACAATTTTTTCCCTCAATTTTACAAACAAAAATAATATCAACTATCGTTCACCGAAAAAAAAAAAAAACTAAAAATTCAAGATCACCGACATTCGTGGACAAGAAATGTTTGTAAAATCACAAACATTTTATTTACCTCCTTCACGTCTGTGCGTGGGTAAAAAAATGTACAGTTCGATACTCCGCCTTTAAATCTTACTAAAAAAAAAAGAAACCCAAAACATCGACTATCCGCCTCGCCGGAGAGCGAAAAGCAGCGGAGACGTTAAAAGCTTTGAAATAAAAAAAAAATAAAAAAACTAAGAAATCTCATGAATGGAGCCGTGGAAAGATTGCGCGACGTTGACGGAGGACTGGAGAGATAATTCGGAATGTAAATAGCCCGTGTGCCGCGTTGTTATGCTTGGCACCTTTTGGCTCGGTCGGCGACCGGGCTCCCCGATCGCCGGCGGCACCTCTCGCACTTTTCCCACTTACGGAGCCGAAAGAAACGCTCAAGTTATATCGTTATATGGTGCGGGCAGAGCGGAGTCATCGGCGCGTCGGAGCCAACGATCATCCCGACCGGATATTGGCCGTCACGAAGTGTTGGCTTAGGTCAGGACTGGCCGGAGGTGTTACAGTCGTGAACTAGTGAATGGATTCCCCGACATGACCCGAAGTCGTCGTTCCGAGTTGCCGCCCGAGCCGCCCTGGCTCGCAGTCAAGTCTCGTTCGACGCGGAGACACAGCGAGAAAGAGTCTGAGCCGAGCCCAAAGACGCACGAGTTTCTGGCCTAGTTCCTACTTATGCCCTCCTCTTTTTCTCCTCTAAATCTTCGCGAAGAATGCCCGAGACGCAACCCCGCCTGTACGGGACGCATCTCCTGTATCTCTTCTTCGATACGTGACCGGGCAAACGTCTCGCGATTTTGGATCGCGCACGAACGGACGCGAACATTGGGAGACGGTCCATTTTTTTTTTTACTCGGTGATTCATCGATTTTGCATTGGGTTGAGTTGTCGGAAGCGGAAGTTGGGTAGCGGAATTTTTCTGTCGGGGCGAAACGGCACTTCCGGTTTCGAAATGTTGGCTTTTTACCGGAAGTGAGACTCTCCCGAAAATGAGTTTTAAAAATATGACGTTCTGACCGGAAATGACGTCACGGGGAAAATTGTCACCTCAGACTTAAAAACCTGATTTTTCGACCGGAAATGACGTCACACGGGAAAACGTCGCTTTGGGTTTGGAAATATGTTTTCGACCGGAAGTGAGTTCGTATGATGTGATGGTCCGGTTAAAAACCGAAATTTTGAAACGGCGTGTGACGTTTTTCCGTGTGTCGTCACTTCCGGTTAAAAAACAAAAAACCGAAATTTTTAAACTGGTACTGACGTCTTTCCGTATGACGTTACTTCCGGTTGAAAACCGAGATTCTCAAACCGGAAGTGACGTTTTCCTATATGTCGTCACTTCCGGCCAACGACCAAGGTTTTCAAACCGGAAGTGACGTTTTCCTTTATAATTTCACTCCCGATATCAGAAGCGAGATTTTTAAACTGGAAGTGACCTTTTTCCTAAACGTCACTTCCGGTTAAAAACCGTAATTTTGAAACCGGAAGTGACGTTTTTCCAAATGACGTCGCTACCGGTACAAAAACCGAGATCTTCAAACCGGAAGTGACGTTTTCCTTTATAATTTCACTCCCGATATCAAAAGCGAGATTTTTAAACTGGAAGTGACCTTTTTCCTGAACAACGTCACTTCCGGTTAAAAACCGTAATTTTGAAACCGGAAGTGACGTTTTTCCAAACGACGTCGCTACCGGTACAAAAACCGAGATCTTCAAACCGGAAGTGACGTTTTTCCAAATGACGTCACTTCCGGCCAAAAACCAAGATTCTCAAACCGGAAGTGACGTTAACGAGAAATTATAAAAATGTTCTCTAGAACGTATCTCGAATGCGGCCAATGAGTGAAACGTGGAAACGAAGGGACGAAGGAAAGTGAGTAAAAGAACGTGTCGCGATACGTCTCAAATCTATGTGAAATACATTGAAGATGAATGTAGCGCGCGGTACAGCGGAGAGCGCGTTATCCACGAAAAAGTAGGCCACACAGAACCGACGAAAGTGTTGCACGGCGAGAAGCGAGACCGCACGAGAGATTCTCGAATGGTATCAGGAGCGCAGAGATCGCGCGGAAACGACTCCGGCCATTATCGTCGCAAGTTCAACAACACGTTATCTGTCGTCGTTCCTCCCCCCCCCTTCCCGCCCCCCGGTTGGCCCGAGGCGGAAGAGTTCGGTCGAGAATTCATGGATCCACTCGCATGGTCTCCATGGTCAGCTTCACTTTCTCTCCATCGATCGATCATCGATCATCGATCAATTAACACCCTTTCGTTACTTTTCATTCGAGCTCAAAATATTTCCTTTCCGAAAATGTTTATTTATTAACATATTATTATTTTTATTCATTTTTTTTATTATTCGTATTTATTATATATTTATTTTTATAAAGCAGGAACTCCCCTTAATTTCGTGATTGTCCTCATCTTTTTATTTTCAATAATTGTTTATTTTAATTATTTATATTTGTTACATATAATATTATAATATTAATATTTTGCTTCCTCATAGAGGAAGCTCTGTTTATTAATTATATTGTACTTATTTTTTTATTTATTGTCACTATTGATTAATTAATTAATTAATTGATATTTGTACGCGTAAAATAATATTTGTCGCACGCGTTGCTCGGCTCTCGCGCTGTGCAATTTCCATCGAAGTTGGACTTCACCTCCGCTTCGTTCTGCCTCGCTGTGAAACCGCCTCGTCATCGCATATTCGTTTGTAGAGTCGACGCTTTTTTTTGTATTTTTTTTTTTTTTTTTTTCGGCCGGAAGGAAACGGATACCGTCGAGCCGGAAGCGAAGCGGGGCCGGCGACGGGACGGCAGTTCGCGAGCGTTGATGTATCGGTCAATCTAGAATTTATCCGACGGCGATAGAACGACGCGCACGCCGGTATAGTGTGTCGGGCTCGATGCGGTGCTGACGGGCATCATCCCGACAACGAGCTTGCGCGTCCTGTTGACGTTTGCACCAGTTTTCAACATCATCTCGGCACGGCCACGCACACACCAACGCTCCTCCGCCGCCTATTAATAGACTGATATGCGATTGAGACTTTTTGGCAGGCGACACTTTTGCTCCGCCGCTATCCGTTGGGACACGATTAAATAATGTTTCATTCATATAAAAAAAACCTATTCGAGCCGATGAGCGAATCCAAACGAGTCGACTTTAGAGACTTTTTGTTATCAATTGAATTATTAATATGGTTTATTATCTTGTGTTAAATAGAAAGATAATTATTACGATAATAAACTAATAATTTTTTCTTTTAATTTTTCTATCTTGGATAGAAGAGAAAAATTAACATCAGTAATTATTGGCTTATTGTTATAATTATCGTTTTTCTTGGATAAGAAAATAATAATAATACGTGAAAAATTACAAATAAAAAAAAATTATTAGTTCAATATTGCAATAATGATGATTATTATCAATTATAATTATCATGATTATAGATGTTAAAAAATAAGAATAATAACAATAACAAACTAAACATTTTTTACATATTTTTTTATCATTCATCAACATATGAAAAATTACAACAAAAAAAGATTGTATTGATTTGCTTTAATATTAAAAAATTAGTTTAAACATCGGTTTTTTTTTTTTTTTTTTTTAATCCGCACGAGTGTAAAAATCTTGTTCCAGCGCATGCTTCTCCGTTGGCCCGAATGGGGGGGATGAATGAAGCCCGGGTAATAGGAGTCGGGTTTAAAACTTCTCCTTGAACTCATCTATCTACATGATCATGTACTCTCTTTCCTACTAATTTATCATTACAATTATTATTCATTTAAAAAATAAGAATAATAACAATAACAAACTAAACATTTTTTACATATTTTTTTATCATTCATCAACATATGAAAAATTACAACAAAAAAAGATTTCTTCAATATTGCAACGACAATTATTATCTTCAGTATTGTAACTATCAATTATTTTTAAAAAATCCAAATCGAAAAATTGCAACTCATCTATAACAAAGCTTTGCACTAACAAACCTTTACAGATACGCTAAGCCTTAAAAAATGTTCTTAAAATTTTAAACATAAAAAAAATCTTGTTCCAGCGCACGCTTCTCGGTTGGCCCGAGTACGGAGGGGGGTTGGAGGGGGGAGGGGGGTGGGGTTGAATGGAGCCCGGGTAGTAGGAGTCGAGTTTAAAACTTCTCCTGGAACTCATTTATCCACTTGGTCTCGTTTCCTCCGGCCGTCGGGCCCTGTCCAAGCATGTTTTCCACCGAGCCGTTCTGCTCGCGAGTGATAAACGACCGGAAGCGAGCCAGTACTCGGGACCGGAAGCCGCCGGGCCGGGATGTGGTCGACGCAGCGCGCGGCTCGATACAGCCCGGCCGGCACGGCGCGATACGCGTGCGGACACTGGCGGAGCCGATGTTTTCGTTTCTCTCGCCTTTAAATATCAATCCCCAGAAATCGACAGTTCGGTGTAATCGCGTTGCGAAACAAATTCGAGCGCCGCTCGTGTTATTCAATCCGCCGATCGCGTTGCGAAAGCACGATAAACTTGGCTCTCGATCCTTGAGCCCTGCCCGACGGACCGGAAGTCTGGGGCAGAGGCGAGTACCGCGCGGAAAACGGATGTCCCGTTTCCATCGGGGCCACTCCGCTGTATCGTCAGCGGATTAATCTTGTTGACGTCCGCTCTTGACCGAGCGGCGCTAAGTGCCGTAAACAGTCTTGGACGTATCTTGGATTGTCCGGGGAAAAAAAAAATGTTAATCGGACGGGAGACGAACGAGACCGAGAGCTCGACCCGTGGTGTATCGGCTGTAAACAAACTTTTTCGAATTTTTTTGTTTAAAAAATTTTTTATTGTTATTTATTATTGTTAATAATGTTCTGTTTTGCTTCCCCATGGAGGAAGCTATTTTGTCGCAAAGATTAAATGTTTTCGAGATTCGAGTGTCGAGATTGAGGGCACTCAAGGTGGTTGGAGCGAGTGGTGTTCATTTTGCCTGAATTCGAGAAATTCGGGCGAGAATTGCAAACACTTCCCAATGTTATAAAAATCTGAAAAAATGCATACTTGTTATAGGCATTGACAAGACTAATTTTACATAATAATAATTTCAAAATGTTATTAACAAATTGTTGAAAAAAAATTGTTCATCAAAATATGTGGTAACTCGACTTTTTTTTAAATGAAAATGATTCGTTCACTTTTCGGAATACGTATGCATTTTTTCAGATTTTTATCTTTATTTTGAGTTTTGCACATTTTTCCATGTAAAAAACAAGAAAAATCAAAATAAAGATAAAAATCTTTAAAAATTAATACGTATTCCGAAAAATGAACGAATCATTTTTATAAAAAAAAAAGTTGAGTTACCACATATTTTGATGAACAATTTTGTTAATAACATTTTGAAATTATTATATTATGCAAAATGAATCTTTTCAGTGCCTATAATAAGTATGAATTTTTTCAGATCTTTATAACATTGGGAAGTGTTTGCAATTCTTGCCCGAATTTCTCCAATTCAGGCAAAATGAACACCACTCGCTCCAACCTCCTTAAAAATCGTCCGAAATGTCGAGAAATATGATTGTTATATATTTTAAATATTTTTTAAATATATTTTCATATTCATGTGTGTTGTGTGTGAGAGACTTACATCGTTTAAGGTGGTCCTTGAGAAAAGTTTTCACTTTGCATGAGTTTCGGAGAACTGAGATTGAATTGCAAACACTTCTGGATGGTATAAAAATATTTTAAAAATCAAGCATGTCGAAGGTGCTGAAAAGATTATTTTTGCATAATAATAATTCCAAACTGTTGTTAACTGATTGATGAAAAATAAAATAGTTCAACTAATCTCCCGGAAACGTAACTCTTTTTTTTAATGAAAATTATTCGTTCACTTTTCTGAAAACGTACGAATTTATTCAGATTTTTAAAACTAGTGACTAGTGGATCGGTCGTCATTCTTCTTTCGGTGAAATTTTTACGCAAATTAAGGTCGAATTGGAAATTTTAAGCGATTTTTTTATCACAACAATTAATAAATAATATTACATTGATTATATCAATATGATAATTAATTAATGATATTATATTGAATATATCAATATGATAATTCATTAATTATATTATATTTATTTGTCGTTGACTTATAATTTTTTTTTTTACATTCTTTATTTTTCTTCCTCGCGTCTATTTCTCCGAGAACGAGACGATTAACTCCCGAGTGTGCTGTAGATCCGAGGATTTCGGTGGAGCCGGTTGAAGGAGCGGGCGAAGTTACGGAGACAAAAGCGAGAGGCGCGCTTCGTGTGTGGCCGAACTCTTCGCTCTTGTCCTCCGACAACGTCTCGCGATACCGAAGAGTGTCTCTCCTCCCGGTTTCGGTGTCTCTTGATGGGCGCCCCGTTGGAGAGTTTCTCCCTATCGATCCTCTCGAGAGACTCGCGCCTCGACGTCTCCTCCCTCACCGCCCCGGCGATGATAACGAAAGTGCGTGGAAATGCGAACGGAATGAGTTTGAGGACGGTGTAGAAGCCGGCCGAAGGCGAATATCCACTTATCCTGGTATGTCCCGCTTCTTCGGGTATTCGGATGACTTCCGATCCTACCGTTCCTCGATCCACCGCATTATCTCTGGGAGTATATCACGTGACCAAAATAAGAAGGAAAGACATTTCGGATCTTTACATCGCAGTCCGACCGGGTCTTGTCAGGCTCCAATATTTTTACCGGGAAGGTATTTTCTGTGCATACGTTTCGGTCACGGGATATTATACATTACACACATGGCAATACGCTCATTTACCTTAAACGAGTAGCACGCTGTGAAAGTATCTGTGCACTGAGAAAAAGGATTGTATTTCCTACAATAACGAATAGATCCCAGGTGGGAGGTCTATGTACATAGTTTGTGATAGTATATTTATTAATAATATATAAGATAGTATATTTATAAGTATATAGATTAAGCTATAATTACAGTTGCAACTATAATTTTTGGTCATTTTCGTAACTGTAAAATGTAGAAGTCCCCCCTGGGAACTATTTGCTGTGTAAGTTTTTCTCAGTGTGTGAGTATCCATGTGAGTATCCGTGTGTGTATCCGTGTGAGTAACAGTGTGAGTATCTGTGTGAGTATCCGTGTGTGTATCCGTGTGTGTATCCGTGTGTGTATCCGTGTGTGTATCCGTGTGTGTATCCGTGTGTGTATCCGTGTGTGTATCCGTGTGAGTAACAGTGTGAGTATCTGTGTGTGTATCCGTGTGTGTATCCGTGTGAGTAACAGTGTGAGTATCCGTGTGAGTATCCGTGTGAGTATCCGTGTGAGTATCCGTGTGAGTATCCGTGTGAGTATTCATGTGAGTATCCGTGTGAGTATCCGTGTGAGTATCCGTGTGAGTATCCGTGTGAGTATCCGTGTGAGTATCCATGTGAGTATCATGTGAGTATCCGTGTGAGTATCCGTGTGAGTATCATGTGAGTATCATGTGAGTATCCGTGTGAGTATCCGTGTGAGTATCCATTTGAATATCTGTGTGAGTATTTGCGAGTATCTGTGAGTATCCGTGAGTATCTGCTAGAATCTGTGAGTGTTCAATCGACACGAACTTCATTATTATGCGGATGATAATTATTATTACCAATAATGACTAATTACGATATAATTACACCCAATAATTATAATTACAATATAAATCAATTATTACACATCTTATACATCCGTCACATCGAGGTTTCCAACCCCGTTTCGAACTCTCTCTCTCGGAGGTCCATCAGTGAGCCGACTTTGTTGTCCCACCGAGATCCGCCGTCGCGATGACTGGCACAGTTTCCGCGTCCTCCTCGGGCGCTTCCTCTCGCCCGGGGCTTGTCTCGTGTTTCGGGTGTCGGGTACGCACGGTCTCGTTATTGGCGGTATCGAAAATTTGGCATTCCCCGGGGTCTCGGGTTTGCTGTAGCGGTCGCACACTCCGGCGACATAGTTCTCTCCCACGAGCCGGCGCAGCACTAGGAAGCAACGACGAAGACGAGGACGGGACGGGAAGGCGCGACGGGGCGCGGGGCGGCCCGTGGAAGCGGGCGGCGGCGTATAAACTATAAAGGATTCTAAATTGGTACGCATAACGAAAATAGACTTCCGGTTCCCGTCTCGCGCGGCGTCTGCTACCGGGCTATGCCAAAGAGCGCGCGGGCTCTCAGCCCGCCCGGCGCGGCATCGCCGTCGGCATCCTGTTGCGTCGCTTGTGTTCCCCGGACGCGCTCACTTCGGGGGCTTGTTCGCTACGCCGATGTGCCGCTGCTGCGGTTAACTAAACATAGGTCCATTCATAAAATCGGCTAAGGAAAACTAATCTTGGGCTGCTCTTTACATTTAGCATTCTGTTGCGAATACACTTTTTTTTTCTTTTTTTTTTTAGGGAAATTTAACATTCTGGAAAGTGTGTTCTCAGACACTGAGAAAAAGGATGGTATTTCCTACTATACGAATAGTTCCTAGGGGGAAGGTCTATATAGATAGTTTGTCATAATTCATAGTATATATTCGATTGGCTAAGGAAAACTAATATTGGGCTGCTCTTTACATTTAGCATTCTGTTGCGAATACACTTTTTGTTTTGTTTTTTGTTTGTTTGTTTTTTTTAAGGGAAATAGAGCATTCTGGAAAGAGTGTTCACAGACCCTGAGAAAAAGGATGGTATTTCCTACTATACGAATAGTTCCTAGGGGGAAGGTCTATATAGATAGTTTCTCATAATTCATAGTATATATTCGATTGGCTAACGAAAACTAATATTGGGCTGCTCTTTACATTTACCATTCAGTTGCGAATACACTTTTTTTTGGTTTGTTTTTTTTTAGGGAAATAGAGCATTCTGGAAAGAGTGTTCACAGACACTGAGGAAAAGGATGGTATTTCCTACTATACGAATAGTTTCCAGGGGAGAGGTCTATATAGATAGTTTCTCATAATTCATAATATATATTCGATTGGCTAAGGAAAACTAATATTGGGCTGCTCTTTACATTTACCATTCAGTTGCGAATACACTTTTTTTTGTTTTTTGTTTGTTTGTTTTTTTTAGGGAAATAGAGCATTCTGGAAAGAGTGTTCTCAGATACTGAGAAAAAGGATGGTATTTCCTACTATACGAATAGTTCCTAGGGGGAAGGTCTATATAGATAGTTTCTCATAATTCATAGTATATATTCGATTTGTTATATTATAATTATAGTTGCAACCGTTTTTGTCATGGTCTGAACTATAACATTTCGACGTTTCCTTTGGGAACTATTTTTTATGGTAAAAAATCAGCATTGTTGCTTTTAGTATGAGCTATTTTTTTTGGTAAAAAAAATAGTTCATTACTATTTTGTTTGGTAAAAAATCAGCACTGTTGCTTTTAATATGTCATTTTTTCTCAGTGCACGCCGGGATTGCTGGGAATTGAAGTTCGGTCGGTAACGGAAACGGTAATGGATTTTTTTTTTTTTTTCATGGTTGTCGATCATTTCCGGTTTGAAGAAAGTTCTCGCGTGAAGCGGATATTAAGACCATGTGAAAGATGTACCACATACCAAATACTTTTCTTTATCGTCGACAAACGGGTCATTTTTGCAAAATACACTCCATGAATGACATGCACGATTCATTTGACTAATATTGCATGACATTCGTGTTAGCTGTGATGCATTTTTCTTTAATACCATTTTTGTCTCCAAAGCAACGGTCGAGTCTCCTTAAGAGCATGTGAAACACGTTCTCAGCGTGTCTTTCTCGCTCCACCGAGAGCACCACTGATGCTGTGTCTCTCGTGCTCCATAGTGTTTTACATACTCTTAAATGGAGGACCCGGGTCGATCCAATTTTCGAGCGTAACGATGTACAGAGAACACGATTCTCCGTGCGTTAATTCATCTTCACGGAACCTCGTTGGCCTCTCACCCTCACTCTTCCTCGTGATTCAGGGGTACGAAGTCAAAGACCTATTATGCTTGAACGGACGTATCGGCGCTGCATTGTCGGTTCGTTAGTAAGGCCCGTTTGTATTCGAGCTCGCCGTCACTTTTCAATGAGGGCCGCGGTCCCCATCCGACACTTGGCTCTCTCTCTCTCTCTCCCCCCTTCCCTTCCTTTCCGCTCCATTTAATTACATCGCTCACACTATCAACAACCCCTCTCGCATTCGTAAACCGTCGTAAACCGTCATATTCTCGTAGTCTCATAGTCTCATAGTCTCATAGTCTCGTAGTATCCTAGTCTCCTAGTCTCCTAGTATCCTAGTCTCCTAGTCTCCTAGTATCCTAGTCTCCTAGTCTCCGAGTTTCCTAGTCTCCTAGTCTCCTAGTAACAACGCCTCTCACATTCGTAAACCGTCGTAGTCTCGGAGTCTCGTATTCTCGTAGTCTCCTAGTCTCCTAGTCTCCTAGTCTCCTAGTCTCCTAGTTTCCTAATCTCCTAGTCTCCTAGTCTCCTAGTTTCCTAGTCTCCTAGTTTCCTAGTTTCCTAGTCTCCTAGTCTCCTAGTCTCCTAGTAACAACGCCTCTCACATTCGTAAACCGTCGTAGTCTCGGAGTCTCGTATTCTCGTAGTCTCATAGTCTCGTAGTCTCCTAGCCTCCTAGTCTCCTAGCTTCCTAGTCTCCTAGCCTCCTAGTCTCCTAGTCTCCTAGTCTCCTAGTCTCCTAGTCTCCTAGTCTCCTAGTCTCCTATTCTCCTAGTCTCCTAGTAACAACCCATCCCGCATTCGTAAGTCGTCGTACTTTCGTAGTCTCGTAGTCTCCTAGTCTCGTAGTCTCGTAGTCTCGTAGTCTCGTAGTCTCCTAGTCTCCTAGTCTCGTAGTCTCGTAGTCTCGTAGTCTCGTAGTCTCGTTGTGAAAACTGATCAGCTGAAAAAAATAGGTGTTCCATGCTGTATGAGGTACGGGGGTTGGAACGGCGGGAACAGAGTTGATCGTTTCCCATCGATCAGCCGTCTCCGGCCTATCGCGCCGATGTAGCATCCATTAATAACCATTTACACGGTGATCCTGTCGCCCATTCTCCCCGCTTCATTCGGTACTCCTCGCGTCCCATGTGCGCGCGTCCGCGAGTGTGTGCGTGAGTTTACGAGGATATCTTACACGCAGCCCGATACGCTCGTTCCACACGCTCGCAGCAATGACGGGAGGAGAATACATGCTCGAGCGAATAACCGTATAGCCCAGTGTGGGATATTCATACAGAATATTTAGAAACCGACTCCGGCCAGGTATTCTCGTTGATACGATGACGAGGACGTAATTTTCTTTTTTTTTTCTTTTGCGTCACTGATCCCTGTCGGACTGTGATTCGTCCAAGTCGGATATCCAAACGGAGATAATCGTCGGACGCGTGTTCGTTCCTTCTGATTCACATGCGTCAGGCCATATTTCATATAAAAAAAAAATTCGAATATTATAGTAATAAATTATTATATTATCATTATTATTACTAATACAACAACAACTGCAATAATAATAACAATAATGATAATAAAATTATTAGTATTATTATTATTATATTCTTATTAAAATATATATATATATATATATATATATATATATATATATATATGACATATTTACTAGGTGATCGATCCCAGAGCACGTAATAAATACTTCTATCTATCTATCTATATTATATCATTTTTTTCGCATACATCATGATATTTTTTTTTTTATTTATTAGGTACAAGCTGTGTACGAACGAGAACAAATTTTGGGGAAGTCGGAGCGAGATGAAATGTCGGGGGATAAAGGCAGGACGGCTGTTTTCTGATCGCACTGTACCCTCGCTCTCGTGAATGAGCTTCATTCACGATCGATCCCCTTTTTGCGGCGATGCGTGGCGCGTCCGCAACGATAACGCCCGCGAGATAGAGTACACTCTCGTCTATTCGTTCACAATCCTGACCGGCGATATCTGCCTCAGTTTGCGCAGCCGGCCGAACCAATTTTTATCCTAGCGCACTATCCGCCGCCCCCTCACTTCCCGATTGAGCTTTTTCGATCTCTTGTCAGTTACATCGGCGAGGGCTGCTTACATTGAGAAAAATAATTTGTTTGACGGACACCTTTTATTTGGTTTACGTAAAATATTTTTTTGACTTAAATAATTATTTATTTAATTTAAGTAATTATTTACTTAATTTCAATAAACATTTATTTAAATCAAATAAATATTTTACTTAAACCAAATAAACGGTGGCCGGCAAGTACATTTTTTTTATGCACCTAGAAAAATAATTTATTTTACGGGCGCCCTGCAAATAAATATTTATTCGATTTAACTAAATAGGTATTTAATTGAATGAATATTTATTTTAATCAACTGAACATTTATTTGACGCGCGCCGCTCAAATAAATATTTATTTGATTTGAATAAATACTTGTTTAATTGAATGAATATTCATTTAATTTAAATGGATATTTATTTGCGGGGCGAGCGTCACTTAAATTATTTTTCTGGGTGTGAGTCCTTTCGTCTTTTGTCCGGTATGGAGAACAGGTGATTCGAAATTCCGATTTCGGAATGAAGCGAGGCAGTTCGCTGTTGGCGGATATAAAAAAAATGTTATTATTTTTTTTTTTTATCCAAACGAGGAAGACATAATTTCCTTCTCCGCGCTCTTCGCACGGTACATTTACAGCCAGAGCCGCACAACACTCGGTTCGTGTCTCGACCCACGTGCTAAATTTAACCGGCCTGTGCCTCGGCTCTCTTATCCTCGCTCTTGCTCGATCGGGGGGAAGAAGAAGAAACGCTGGAGGAATCGAAGATGGCTCGCGGAGATCGGTTCTGAGGGCTCCACTCTTTTCGATGGATCTTCGGTTAGATTCTCCGAAGTTTCCAATAATTCGTAACAATTATTCGCAGCGCCAGGACAATCACAAAATTGTCCTCGTGGAAAAATTTACATTTTTTCTTATTCTTAAAAAAAATTATACTTAATTTCTTACCATATTTCTTACCATATTTCTTACCATATTTCTTACCATATTTCTTACCATATTTCTTACCACATTTCTATTTCTTACCAT
>JAPYZC010006823.1:0-13293 GCA_030522665.1 Ichneumoninae sp. A BG-2022a | reverse complement strand
ATTGTTCGTCCATAATAATGATCCCAAAATGTTATTCGTTTCCTTTATGTTAAAATTTGTTTAAAATCGTAATTTTCAAGTATTAGATAAAATTCTTAAAAAATTCATACGTATTCAGACAAATTAACAAATCATTTTCGTAATAAAAAAAATTTGGTTGCCGGGTAATTTGTTGCACAATTTTTTTCTCCGGAATTTGTTATGAACATTCTGAAATTATTATTATGCACGAACAATCTTTCCAGCACCTTTTATATGCTACAATTTTTTCAGATTTTTTCTCATCGAGAAGTGTTTGTAATCTTTATCTTTTTTCTCTCGAACTTAGGCGGCGTCAGTAATTTTGCTAGTACTACCTTAAGGTATCGGCGATTTATTCGGCCGGTAGGGCAAAGGATAATATTATCCGTGGCAATATATGCGGTTCTGTGCGATGGGATGGGCTTGGATTCTTTAAGTTTTATTTTATTTAGGTATCGTTTTTCATCGCGCTGTCGGAACGATTCGCGGGCTAGTGTCCGAATTGGCCCGACTAAAAGTTCCTCCGATCCTCCAGACCGACTCACGTTCGGCCGCGGGACAATTTTTTTAATTCGCTCTCGTGGTCTCGAGCTTCGGTCCCCGGTATAAATTCGTCGACTTTTCTATTAGTCCTAAGTCTCCCGTCGCCGTCCGCGTCCCCGACGAAGGTGTTCCTCGCGTATTCCAAGCTCGCGCGCAATTCTGTAACGGGAGAGGCGTATTTACCGCTGCATTAACGGTCGACGTTTTTCACACAAGTGAAAACAAGTTTCTGCGCTCTCTCACAATCGCACTGTTAAATGACAACGTTTCATTAGAAATGATTACGTATAGGTATAGTTGTTTGCCGCCGTCGAGCTCCCGCTGCTCCCTGCTTGCTGCTGGGGGCTCCGACGCACGCTCGCGCGTATTCGACGTAAAGCCCCGACGTGTGCGAGCCCGGCGCGGTGTGTTGCCACAGTTTTTACGGGTGAAAATAACGCCCTAGAGCTCGAACGCTCGAACTACTCGCGCGCATCGGGGAGGGGGGAGGGGGAGGGGGGAGCGGGCTATGGATAGCCAAGCAGCGGTTAGAGTACCATACCGTAGTGGATCGCGCAGCGGCTATTCGCACCGGAGGACTGTAAGTGTCGCGGCTTCCTGGAGAACGATATCTCGAGGGACCTCGACACTGGTCGTGACCTTCCGTATTCTACAAACCGGCGTCAAACGAGTTCATGCCCACCGTATCCGTTCAGAAATTCTTTTCGCATAACGTGTGCTCTATGATTATTAAAACTGTCGTGTTATTGCTCCGAGGCTCAATTATCTTCATTACGGAACGTCGGGTAATTGCCGGACGATTTATTAACGAGCTCCCCGAGGTTAAAGGATTCGTATTTAGAGAGATTTGCGTAGAATGCAATCTCGCTTGTGTGCGAGCTCTCTTCGGATAGATAAAAATTGTTTGTACATTTAACAAAACATTTTCTCACCCACGACGGTCGATATGTATGTTTTCTCTCAAGGAATCGCAGCTTCTTTATAAATAAAAATGATGCGCAAGGTTAATACGAAGAAAAAAAAGATACAAGCTCGCGGACGAGACATTTTTGTTAAATGCACTTTTGTTAGGAGAAGCTTCTTTTTATATGGAAGAGAATTTTCCTAATTGAATAGGATTGGAAAGTTATTGATTCAATCGAGCACTGTAAAATAAATTTCTTCATCTGCAACTGTACGAATTATAAACTTCACGAAAAAACATAAATTATTACCCGTTTATGTCCGAATTTAACGAGTGATTATTAAATGATTATTATTATATTATTAAATTTCATATAATTTTCATTCCTATAATACAAGTAATGTTCGATCAATTCCGGGTCAATGTTTTTTTTTAAATTTTCAATGACTATAGAAAGCATAAAATTGTTTTCAATTTATAAAAACGCTGGCATATCCTCCATCAACCAATGAAACCGCTTAACGTCGACCAAGCCAAAGTTGTGACTCCCAGTCAGACACGTAAAAATTTAACGACGTCAATGACTGTCCCGTTTCCCTGACACCACGATCTCAAACCCACTATACTACCAATACAACCTCGAGGGTAATCGCCTTTCTCATCGTTCAATTGGAATCCCACCGTCGGACAAATTTGCGCGGACATTGCCAAACGCATCCTCGATCATTCGTTACCGCGTGGCAGCAGGAGGGGGGGGGGGGGGATCCTCTCTCGACGTATCTCTTTAGTCGGCGTCAAGATAATTTGTATTTCGCGTGCGTCCTCGACGAGTGCTTGCACTCACGCACGTAACCCCCCTATATATATATATATCTATATAAGCCGCAAAAAAATCAAAATGGCGTAACTCCAGTGTCAAAGTAGTCGAGTTACGTCCTTCTGATTTAATGTCCCGATAAGTATATATATATATATATATATACGCATACAATGCTGCAGAGGCCGAGAATCCGCGACGGATTTCCCTTGGTAGTGGTGGCGTATAATCTCGTGCGTGCCGATCGGCGCGACACGGTAAAGTTCCTCCCGTACGTATGCCGGAGCGTCCGTGTCTGGATGCGCGCTCTCTCGCGAATAGCAACAGGATGGCTCTCGTCGGCTGAGCCCCCCCAAGCTCTCTCGGCTCGCTCGCTCGTTTTCTTCCTGTCTCCCTCTCGGGTGGCTCCGGGCGCGGAGGGAAGGCGGGTTGGACACTTGAATAATGCACGCGGCGGGCTTAAGATACTCGCGGGGGCTAACGGTACCTAGAGTAGGCACGAATATCCGCTTGCAAGCTGTCGCCGACGTCCCGCCGGCGGTCTCTCTGCCCGGCGATGCACACCGCGCGCTATCACGCTTCGCTGCTGTCCCATTGTCGGGTTGCGGTATATCGCGAATTTCTCGTTAGTCCGCTCACTCTGTGTCCTCTGACATTATACTGTTACCAGTGCCGATATATCTACTTTGTATACTTTATATGCAATCGTGTACATTAATATGTACACGATGCGTGTATGTATATGAGGTGTTCCATCAGGTTTCGAACGGTCATAAACTCGAAACTCTAAAAAAAAAAAATTGTAATTTCATCACAATTCATGATTATTTACGAGGGGTTTTTGTATTTTTTTTATTCAGTATTTTTAGGTCGTATTTTTTATGAGATATCGAAAAATTTGACTTTCTTGAAAAATTCATGTATCTTAAAAATTGTTAGGTGCACAAAAAAAAACTTTTGAGACATAAAAGTTGCAGCTTCGAATGAACTTTTGATAACAAAATTTTGTAGATTTTTTTGAGAGCAATAAAGATCCATATCTATAAAAAATAGACTAAAACATTTTTTCAACCAAACCATGTTTAATGTTTCTTAAAAAATTTCAGAATATACTGTCAAGTGGGTAGAGTCACCTTATATTTTGTTATATTTGAGATGGCCGTTTGATAGCTATGCTCCGTTTAATACCGATTTTTCATAAAAAGTAATTATATCTATTACTTTCCATTGAATTTTCATAAAAATTGTCACATTATCCACAATAACGGGATCTAAAAATTTTAAAAACGGTATTGGGGGAAATTCATGGATTATAAACAGTACGTTTTAAGTTATTTATTTTTCCAGACACGAGGGATTGTAAAGTCTCCAGCAAACGAATATCTTTTGTATTTTAGTCTCTCATCGAAACCTGGTATAGTTTAGTTATCCTTGGTTTCGGAATTCACAGTTTATACGTGATTCTTTCAATATCGTATACGTAATGTAATGATATTGATATATATATATATATATAATGTAATATTATTACATATATATAACGTAAATGTATATACGTATATGTATACGTGTATGTTCATATTTAAATGATGCCAATATGTATATATATGTATAAGTGTATGTGTAGATGTAGATAATGTGTATATGTATGTGTGTGGGCATGAAAAAGGCAATGTGTGCGCAGATGCACAGTGGGCAAGCTTAGAGTCCCAGGAATAAACGGGGATCGGAAAAGCTGTTGCTGAGAAGTAACAGAGGATTCCGAGTCGTACGCTCGTTCGCGTACCAACGATTTGTCATTATAGCTCATTGTTTCTTTCCCCTCTCTTCTCCGTCACTCGTGTCTCCGACTTTCTTCTCTCTGTCCCTCGGTAACTTCTGCCGCCCGGCCGTTCATTCTTTTCCCTCGATTCCGTGCACTCTCGGGTTAACGGTATCGTCGCCGTACGCACGGAGGTACAGGTAAGCTCCATGTTTTTACGTAAAAAAAAATAAGGAAAAACAAACGAGAATGCCGAGGATCCGGGGACGACTGCGCGTTGGGACGGTTTCCGGTCATTTGCGCAGGTTAAACCCTCTAACACTCGGTGGGAAAATAATTTTTCTCTCCACTGCAATTTATCGGTATTTAAAAACAAAAAAAAATATTGCTATTCATGTTTTTCTGCGTTTGTAAAAATAATTTTTTTGTTTTCTTTTTTTCGTTTCGGAGTCGATAATAATATGCGAAGTTACACCTATTGACGCGGTGGCTGTTGAAGGGTTAATTGGCGATGGTCATTTGCCCACGTCAAACCCTCTAACAGTCGGTGGAAAAATAATGTTTCTCTACGCTGCAATTTTTCGGCATTTAAAAAAAATATTTAATTGATATTGATATTTCTATGCGCTTAGGAAAATAATGTTTATTTTCCGATTTGGAGCCGATAATAAGATACAAAGGTGCGCCCGTTGGCCCAGTGGCTGCAATGCAATAGTTGGACAAAGTATCGATACACTTACCATGTAGATCAGCATGCGTAGCAACTTCCACACCCGTGGCATCCTGGAGGTTCCAGCCTCTCACGCTGAAAGGCGCGTATGCCTGAAACATCGTGGGAAACGAGATACTCTTTGTTAATTATACTCGAGCGCCTTTTTAATTTTTTACAATAAATTATTATCATCGCATGTATTTTTAAAGATCTTGACGTCTAATTCATGTTTTCTCTTAATTTGATCACGGCGATGAAAACTCAAAGCCGGATATATGGACATATATATATACACACATATATTTTAATTCATTCGAGTGGTGCGCGCACGGTCTAGCGAGTTAATTAATTGAGCCTCAAGTACGAGGCTGTTGCGGTCGAGGTGCCAAGGAGGTCTCCAGTTCAGAATTCACTCGTGGCGAGTTATCTCGGCCTAGACGATCGAGCGTGCTCAGACACACACACACACACATACGAGGATCGGAAAACGCCGAGGGAATAATAAGAAATGAATAAAGGAAGAAGGAGAGAATAAGGGAAGGCGATAAAGAGATGCGGCAAAGGGGGTCACGAGACCAGTCGACAGTAATTTTAATGGGCGATAGAGGATAGGGAGAGAATGAAGAAGACGCACGGCGAGCCGGAATAATATGCCTGTCACGAGTCGTCGCGAATTGCGCGACTCGCTATGCGTTCGTCGCATTCGGCTCGAAACTACATGGTACATATCATTACGCTTGTCGACGTATTGGCACGGTGCAAGAGCATCCGAGAGACATCCGCTTTAACTGTTTCTCTACAGACTGGTTTTTTTTTCTTTTTTTTTATCGTACCACGATACATTTCTTCGCTCACGCGAATTTAATCCGGATAGCAATTACGTGAAAATTCATTACGAACGAGTTATTGCGATTTCACGTTGCGGAAACGATTTTATCGCCGGGCTTCGATGTAGGCCTCGCTCGAGTTACACGCTCTCGCTACGACTCAATTTCGATGCTCGCTTCGAGCCCCGTAATCGTCGGCGCGGATGAGGCTGAAGTTAGCGACCTGCGTTGGCGACCTGAGACGCGTGTTTTTGGATGGGACTGTCCGCGCCTCGACATCGGCGCATAAAAAGAATTGTCACAATCTCGCGATGTATTTACATTAAATACATGCTTAGATTAATTGAAAATTTGGCGGGCTTCTTCTCAAACGTGTAAGAAAATTATACGTACTTGAAATTTTCTGGGTACAGCAATTTCGCTACCGTTATAAATTAACAAAGACTCATTTCCGCGAGATTTACCTAACAAATGAGTGCCAAAAGTACACGCATGCTCTATTCGCTTTAAAATTTGGTATGGATATTTTCGAAGGTGTAACTATGTGTACTTGAAATTTTTGAAATGAGTGAGTCGATTGGAGCATGCGTGCACTTTTGGCACTCATTTGTTGGGTAAAACTGGCCAAATGAGTCTTTGTTAATTTATAACGGTGGCCAAATTGTTGTCGCCAAAAAATTTCAAGTAGCGTAGAGCGGGGCAAAATGGGGCAACGGGGTAAATCGGGGTTTTTGGGCAAAACGTCATTTTCCAATAATTTTTGCATGCCCAAATTCGCCCTATCGGATACATCAGGCTTTTCCGCCCAGTTTTGCCACCTTGTCCGATCCAAAAATGATTGGAAAATTTAGTTTCGCCCAAAAACCCCGTTTTGCCCCCTTGCCCCAAAAACTCGCCCAAAAACCCCGTTTTGCCCCCTTGCCCCATTTTGCCCCGCTCCCCCCTACGTATTTCTCTTACACCTTCGAGAATATCCATACCGAATTTTAAGTCGAATAATAGAGCATGTACTTATGGCGACATTTCCGCCAAATTCCCAATTACATACATACATACATATAATATATCATTGTGTCTTAAAAATATTATTCATAAAATATAATATATAATAATAATACGACTCGGCTGTGTCACGATTCGTTCGCGAAGCTTTTACTAGCAGTACAGTTATTAACATCGCTGTAGTAGTAGTAGACAGTGTAGTATACTATGCCGGACGATTATCGAGTCGCGAAGCGCAACGGTGAGGCCGCTCAAATCCCGATTTCAAGCCCGTTCGCGGTTCGTTGGTTGCGCGAGTACTTCGAGCCCTGATCAAAGCGGTGAGATCGCGGTTCGCCGCGATCGATATCTCAAAGGAATATGTACTACAGTTTCAGGACCGCACGGACACCAGACCGATGGGCCTGTAGCAGTAATACTTTTCAACCGAGCGCAGCAATGCCATGTCTACGGCTGAGAATCAAAAGGGCGTAACTCGCGTGCCTTACCACGGGGAGTCGCGCCCTTTCGTTTCTTAACCGCCGATACACCGACCGACCTGCTAATATCACGGATGGCTGCACAAGCGAGAATCGAATGTGGTTCGTCGTATCGATACTTTAACCGGAAACGAGGGTGCGAAAGTTATAACTCCCGCAAACATAAAGCGCGAAAAAAAAACATTATGTTGCAAAACCCGTCTCTAGGATCGTTTATTGATTTCAAGTTTCGTAATTTTGTATAGAGCCATTTATGAGTTCAGGACAATTTGACCCCACGTAGTCACGGCTCTCTGGAATCCCGTTAAGGTCACGCCGGGTCACATTGACCCTATTTTCAAAATCGTTTGAAAACTGTTAGTCAGGCTTGAACAAAAAAATTATCGATAGGTACTTCGAGCGTTACAGAATATAATGAAACGAAATTAAATTGATTGGGCAGCGTTAGATATCGAAAAATTAAGAGAAAAAAAAAAAAAAAAAAAAAAAAAAAAAAAAAAAAAAAAAAAAAAAAAAAAAAAAAAAAAAAAACTAATGACAATAACGTTAAGAAAAACTCTACTTTAAAGACATAGCGGTGCTTCCAGGCTTTAAGCCTCTTTCCCGATTCTCCATTCTCCACTTATCAAAATCATGTGATATCCTCTCCTAAAAGTGCACGCTACTTTATTTTCCCGGGGGATTTGGAAGAGACCCCGCTATCTACGTGCTCGAGACCCGTGGATAAACCTATCGGATTCAGCACGCAAAGTAGATTTAGCTTGATTAAAAAATTGCCATGCAAATATAAATTCCCCCTTTGCCCCATAGTCTGTCCGCGATAGTTTCTCGGAGTAACTGTACTGTGATATAGCGCGCTCGCCGATACACACGTATCCGCGTGTATGTAAATCCAACGGTTACGTAACAGTGTGGTATATTCGGCGTCATGAGACACTCCGGTGTCGCGGGCGTTTCGACTACGGGATGTGAATAATTAATGCAGCGAACCGATACACACCTATTCGCCTCCGGTGTATCCCAGCCGCTGCGATATCCACGCCCGAGCATTAGTTGATAACCAACAATTACCTCTAATTGGTTAATGGCCATTAGTTATAGGCGAGGGGCGGAGGGGGGGGGGGGAGAGCGCGACGTTTACACGGTGGAACGGAGGAGGAGAAGGTGAGCCTCGGCGACGTTTACAGCTTCTCGCGCTCGCGGGCACGGATCATCCTCCGCGGGTCTCGGCAACACCCAGCGCCCCGAGACTCGAGCGTCCCAGCTGTGCTCGCAGCTTCCGGTGATATTCCGAGATTCTTGGAATTTAAATCACCCCGCGCCCCGAGCAGTTGACCGTAAAAATATGCAATTTACCACGGTAATAGATCAATTTTCCGACGAAACGCGCATTCTGCATTTCCGAGGCTTCTTTTTTTTTTCACGGGAGGAGACGAAAGTGTCGCAGAGTAAAAATAGGCCGAGGGGGCAAAATGAACTCGCACTAAATTGTCCGCTGGGAATGAAGAGAGGCGCGTCTCGAATGGAGAACACCGGTCCACTTTGCCCCCCAGCACGGTACAAAAACGTGTCCGTCGGAAAGGTTCGTCCGACCGAATATTGCGGTATCCGCTGTGCCCCCAAAATTCCATCGCACATCCCAGCGCCCCATCTCATCCATTTACACATCGACCCATCCGAAGTATTCAACATTTACCGCCTAACTCTTAACGATTGCATCATCTTAAAATGTTGGGCCCAAGCAAATACCTACAAATTAAGATAAAAAATACACATATATGCGTTATATACATGTATATGGAGTCACAATACCCGAAGCCATGGCTGCTAATCTCGAGTAGCTTTTAGTCTATTCCGGTTTGGGGGGGGGGGGGGGGGGGGGGGGGGGGGGGGGGGGGGGGGGGGGGGGGGGGGGGGGGGGGGGGGGGGGGGGGGGGGGGGGTGGCGGGGGGCCTTACAGTGATCCAGTCGCCGGCGACACGGGACCGGACGAAGAGTCCCAAGCCAGCCAGAGGTTGAGCGCCTTGGAGTAACGTTCCCAAGCGCACAATACATTCCAGGAATGTTTCGACCGGGGGCCCCCGGTTAGACCGAGACTCCACACGTCTCTCCGGCACGGGAGAGTATAGACCGCGCCGTGAGCGGGGTAACGGTGTTTCCCACTCGGGCCCTCTGCTCTCTTCCACGAGTTCTCCTTCGACGACGGTGGTTACCGGTGGAGGAGCGTGTATGATTCTCTGCGTAGGTATATGGTAACCCCCCCCCCCCCCTCCCCCCGCTTACCGTGTCTGCTGCGGGATGCGTGCATCGACGGGAGAGCAGCCGGTCGTTCTCTTTCGTACGGGCTATGTGCGACGCACAGTGTCGCGAGATAGATCCCACGCTAATAATTTCCCGGCACCGTTTTCCCAAGACGATTTAATGTGACACCCATCTTTATCTCAATAGCCCGACGCAGCCTCGCTCCTGGCAGCCGTGGAGTCGTAACCCTACCGCAGTCACACGCATAAGCGCAGTGGCGGGAGGGCGGGGCAAAATGGACGATTTTTTTTTTTTTTTTTTTGTGGAATGTAAATAGGATTTCTATTTGCAAAGGGTCCATTTTAACTTGTTTCGTCTTGCCCCGCTCTATGCCTCGGCGCTTTTAGCATGGGTTCGGCTTATGTATATTTATTTATAGTGTTATATTTTTTGTTCGGCTTTCGATATATTTTTTCTAAGGCTTGCTCGTAAATTACGGTTTATGTTGCTGTGAAGTGTGTGCTGAAAAGCTCTTTTTTGCATCGCGTGTGGAAACAATACTGCGCATGCACTGCGCAAACGCAGTATGGGCTTGTTTCCCGCACTAGTGCGAAAAAGTGCCTTTCTACGTATACTTCCGAAAAACGAAAAACGTGATTTTCGTGAATTTGTGTGGGAAAATTATGTGAATGGCATGGACGTAGAAAAAGGGGTTCTGAACTCCCTTTCTACGTCCTTGCCATACAAATAGATATATTCTGTTTTCTTTTTTTGCGGAATATAAAAAAAGGAATTTTTTGGACGGGTTTCATTTTATCCTGTTCAATTTTGCCCCACTCTAAGCATCTGCGCTTTTATCATGTGTTCGCCTTTACCGACCTGAGATCCCTCGAGTCGCCCGCTACACATAGCGACGACGATGAAACGATAGATCTCGATTATTAGTAGTCATAACACTGCCGCAGTCCCATGCATAAGTGCAGACGCGGGAGGGCGGGGCAAAATGGACTATTTTTCTTTTTTTTTTGCGGAATATAAGAAAGTATTTTTCTCGCAAGGGGTCCATTTTATCCTGTTCCATTTTGCCCCAGTCTAAGCATCTGCGCTTTTATCCTGTGTTCGGCTTTACCGACCCGATATCCCTCGAGTCGCTCGCGACACATAGCGACGAAGATGAAACGATAGATCTCGACTATTTGTCTCTCCGACTGACCTGCACCGAGGGAGAGCTTGAGGAGCTCTCGTCTCGAGTACTATCCGAGATGTATGCACACTCGGCTCGAGTGCAACGGTGCAATAGACACGCAGCTGTCTCGACGCTGCTACGGGCTCATTATGTGCGACCTACAGGCAAATGGAAATAATTTTTTGTTTGTTTTTTTTTAATACTTTTTTTTTTAGTTTCTTGGGATTTGTGGATATAAGATTGTCGGATCCGAGATATCGCGAGGATGCGATACGGTTCTCAACATTGTTCGGTTGTTAACGAGTTGCTTGTAGAAAATGTATTAAACTTCAAAGCCGCAAAGGCTTTTTTATTGACGAAATTATGAATCAACGCATGGAAAGTGGCTACTAATAGGAACAAAGACATATACATACCATACGTACCATACGTACCATACGTATTCATTATTTTATTCATATCGTGTATTCAAAAGTAGACAATTATACATATTGGGGGTTTTTGGTTAGCCAGTGAATTACTCCCGATGGAATATTCGTGGTTATGTAAATATCGGTGACCACTAATACGGATAACGACATTTATTTACGCTTTTATTCGTATCCTTTGAATAACAATAAATAATTAGTCACATTTGGGAGGTTTTGGTTAGCCAATTAACGAAACTCACCGATGGGATCGATATCAGCGACCTGATACCCATAGTTGTATAAATATTTCGTAATGTTTCGGACCCAATTCTTAAGGGAATACGTCACAGATCGCCGTTTCTTAATGGTGGGGGGTTCGAAGTTCCTTCAACTCGTAATATCTTCGAAAATCTATGGGCACGGCTCGATTTTATTTTTTTAATGCGTCTCTAATAATGTTATTTCAGAAAAAAAATCTAATATATACTTTTCTATATATTATAATATATATATTATAATATATAGTCTGGAAATATATACTTTTTTAAGAAGAATGTTGCTTTTAAGAAGAATATGCAGCTCGTGCTATTCGACACGATTTTTAGCTCATGTATCTCGGAATCCATTTGGGTAAAAAATTATTAGAAATTATTTGTAACTTATTCGTCGCTTTATAACACTTGCGATTTTTAGTTCCAAAAGTTTAGTCGTTGTGTGACCTATTCCCCCAAGCGGACACGAGGAGTATTGAACTTAAAAAATTCGTACCTAAGATCGAAGCGTTCGGGGGTTCGAGAAGAAGCTGGAGGGGTCTCGATGTCGCGTACTATGCCCGGAGCCGGCGGGGCTCGGATGCGTACAATGGTCGGCGAGGCGTGCGAACGCGAACGCCCAGCGAGTGCCGGCCGCCGGCGGGCCCATCATCATGAATGGGAAAGCTTATCTCTCTCGCTCGCGCACAGACGTAGCGGCGGCGGCGCGCCGTACGATCACCGTCGGTCGTCTGCCGGTCGGCTGCCCGGCAGAGGAGCAGCGGCAGGAACAGCAGCCAGCCGGCCGCCTCTCTTTCGTCGTCTCTCGGCGTACAGCAGCCGCGGCAGCAGGGAACAACTAACGAGTCACGGTCTACGAATGGCTGAGGTAATTACCGCGGGCGCGCGCGGCAGTGGACACCCGTTAAAGGCCAAGCCTTTCCACCTCGATTCACGAGCCAGTCACTCCTGATACCTGAACGGGGAGTCCGCGCGCCTCTCTTCCTTTTCCCTACTGCCACTTCTTCTTCTATTATCTTTCGTTTATATTCCTTCTTCACTCGTGGCTTTTCTACGTTACACCTCGAGAGACTTTGTACCCACTCCGTCATTCCGTATTACCGCAAATTGCGCCGCTGGACGATTGAGATATCCGACACTACTCGCCGACGAGGGATCGATGGTTGAAGCGTTTGAAGAAATAACAATTTATCATTACAGATTGGATACTTTTTTAAATGAAATTTTCTGGGATCTCGGGCCGTTGCGCGTATCGTGTTGTACGGAGTTTATTGCGATCGAACAATCGAGATGGTATTGTCGGTACAAAACTCACTTTTCGAATTTTTGCGACAGCTAAATTCTGGTAACTGTTATTGTTGTAAGATAATAATAATGCCGGAAGAACGCTGCAATGAGGGCCCAACGAATTATAGAAAAGTAACTGACATGCATTCCGTTTTACCGCAAATTGCGCCGCTGGACGATTGAGATATCCGACACTACTCACCGACGAGGGGTCGATGGTTGAAGCGTTTGAAGAAAGAACAATTTATCATTAAAGATTGGATACTTTTTTAAATTAAATTTTCTGGGATCTTGGGCCGGTGCGCGTATCGTTTTGTACGGAGTTTATTGCGATCGGACAGCCGAGATGGTATTGTCGGTACAAAACTCACTTTTCGCCTTCTTGTGACAGCTAAATTCTGGTAACTGCTATTATTGTAAGATATTAATAATTCCGGAAGAACGTTGCAAAGAGGGCCCAATGAATTATAGATAAGTAATTGACACGCAATCCTCAGAGGATTAAAATAGCTGAACCAGAACTTTTTTCGATAACTTTTATTTTTTTGTCATGAAAGATTGGGTACTTTAAAAAATTAAATTTCCTGGGATCTTAGGTTATCGTGTGTATCCGGTTCTATTGGGTTTGCTGCGTTCGCACAAACGATATGAGATTGTAGTTAGGGGAGAGCGGGGCAAAATGGCACACCGGGGCAAAACGGGACTGTGAGGACAAAGCTCAATTTTCCAATAATTTTTGGATGCCCCATTTTGTCCCAACGATAAATCCGGATTTTTAAACCCGTTTTGCCTCATGTACTCTCATCGCCACCATCTCAAAGTTATTGGAG
>JAPYZC010006822.1:0-11946 GCA_030522665.1 Ichneumoninae sp. A BG-2022a | reverse complement strand
GTTACCACATATTTTGATGAACAATTTTTTTTCAACAATTTGTTAATAACATTTTGAAATTATTATTATGCAAAATGAATCTTTTCAGTGCCTGTAATACGTGGGAATTTTTCCAGATTTTTATGACATTGGGAAGTGTTTGCAATTCTTGCCCGAATTTCTCGAATTTAGGCAAAATGAACACCACTCGCTCCAACCTCCTTAAACGTGCCGGTTGAGGATCACGCGAAAGCAGCAAGTAGAATGCGCGCGCAGCTCGGCGGGAAAACGATCGTAACTCCGGACCCCTCGGCGTCTTTCCCTTCTGGGCGGGAAGAAGAAGGAGTAGAAGCGGAAGAAAAAACGAAGACGATGAGGAAAGAGGCAGTCTACTACAACCACTACAACTACAGTCGTCGTACCCAACCCGGTGTACTTAATGAGGCTCCGATGGCGCGAGAACTTTTAATATAATCTCCCTCGGCAGCATCACCAGCAGAAGCTTCATTGTCGATGCTCCTGACGTCTTTTTCTACTCCGTCTCAGCCACGGAGTTCCCTCCCACCGTCACGCGTACGAAGACGCCGAAGCGCCATTCTCCTGGTCCTTTTTTGCTTCTCATTGTTGTTGTTATTCCTTTTTTTTTACGCTTTCGATTTCGACGCTGGGATCGAACGTCGACGCGAACAAAAGCCGCCGAAGAAAGGAGAGAGGTCCGTGTGGCCCGGGATAGCGAATCTATATCCCTCATTCCCGGCGACGACGCGCCTCCGCCCAAAGCCGAGAGCGAGCCGGCAGATTAAATCTCGACTTAACTGGACTCCTTGGACTCCGTCTCTTTCACCCTAGCGTCCGAAGACAGAGGGCCTCGTCCGGCACGTGGGCGTGGACGAGGAACGAGCGTTAAAGGGGATGATTCCCGAACGCCCCAAAGTGGTTCTGGTTAACGATGATCGTCCACTTTCGCCACACGGCGGTGGAGCGCCCGCGGGAGATCCGGTCAACATCCTGTTATCGACCGGGACGAGTCGAGCTTCGTTTCTACAACCTTCGCTACTTCACCACCATCTGTCTGTATCCGACGCTATATCCAGCGCGACGTGACGCACCGGCAAAACCGCCGAGCTGGTACATGTTTCGTTTAAATGAAAAGCAGCTTCTTCGAAACGATAAAACACACTAAGCACCGGGGAGAATTGAAGAGTGATTCGTTGTTCGTACTTCGGTCGTGAGCACGTTTTCTTGTCCCGGGCATTTCCAATAATCGACTGTCGGGGCTCGAGCGCACGGACAGTCTATTATCTGTACGCAGCCTCGATATTCTCAGGGACGGTTTGGCTCTGTGTGGACTCTTTTTCTCATTTACGCCCAAAGAAATTCGGAACGAAGTAAAATTCCTTGACTCCGAGTTTCGCTGGTCTCGACGACCGCGGCGTCGGGAGGATAGAAATGGGGTTGAAGGGAAGGCAGAAGGGAGGCCCGAGACGGCGAGGTATTTGAACTCATTCCCTAGGTGCCCTCCCTCCCGGTTTACTCTACGCGCCTCTGTCTGTGGCACGTCTATGCGTCCCTCCGTGTCCCAACCACCACACGCAAAAATTTCTCCCTCCGGGTTTGAACTCTCCCGAGCGAAGTGAGAGTACCGAACCGCTCAAAGGGGGACCTGGAACACGAACTTTGTTACCCCCCACTGGCAACGGACCTACACACACCGTTGACCGGTGGCACGGAGGATTCAGGGAGCAGCTCGGCGAGGTAGTAGTAAGGGAACGATAGCATTCACGCGGTCAGACAAGCTCCGAAAGCGAATTCCCGTCTTGCCCCTTCGCCCCTCCCCCTCGCCCCTTTCTCATTCTCACCAGCTTCCCTCCTCCCGTGGAAGTGAACCGCGCGGTTTATTGCCTGGCGGGAAACCAGACACGTGATTCTCATGGGGCGTTCGACCCGCGCCCGTTCCCGCGAAACAAAGGACCAGCTCTTCAACCTCTCTCTCCCCCTTTCTATTTTACTTCTTCCTCCCCACGAATTTTTACCCACGTCGAATATTATTGGTTCCACCGGTGGTATCGCGTACCGTCGAGAGCCGCGATCTTTCGCGCTGCGAGCCATCGCAGACGACGGTAACTCGATAGATGTTTGTCCTAGACGCATGTCGCGCTGTCGATGTCGGCCGGCGAGACGAATGCGCGAGAAGACGATCCACTCGGCGGGTCGGATGATGCGTTGTTCCCGAGATGGTCTCTCCCACAGGCGAGGCAGACAGTGAGGCTGCGACCGGGACGCCAGCGCTAGACAGCGTCGACCACAGCCACGGGAGGCGTCGCATTACCTTACCGAAGATCCGGACCTACCGCAACGACCGGACGACCGAGGAGAGTCGCTCAGCTCCACGGGTATTCTCTCATCCTCGCCGTGCGCGGAGACAAATATTCGCACGTCGGTTATTCCACGTCCCCCGCGCCCCTCGAACTCCCATTCCCGCGATCGCGTCGTGTTCGCCGAGAGCGAGATAAATCATTCATCGGCATCGCGAGGCTTGCCGCCCGTCGAGAGTCGGCGGGGCTCCGATGATTGACACCACCGGAAGGACCGTCTGCTGTCCTTGAACCTCCGACCAACGCCCAGAAACACAAACGCCCCGCCGAGCGAGCGACCGAGGGAGAGACGCCGGACTGGGACCTACCGCAACGAGCGAAATGTTTAGCGGAGAACCTCGCATGCGAGTCCATTCACACGCCACGCCGTCCCACCGTCTCCCCCCGACCGGTCGGCTCCTCGCGGGACGCAGACGCTCGCTAAATATCGTTTGACGGCTGACTCCGGACTCCGGGGGGCTTGTAGTTTTCCAAGAAAAGCGCAAACCGCCGCGAATTCGTCGGATAATTGGAGCAGCGGCGTGCGTGTCCCGGGGCAACTTCGGCGAAGCTCTCGGGGCCCGTCGTGGATAAATACCGTCGGCAAGACAATACACCCTCCGACTGCCAGACACCGACACCCGGCCGACGCTCACACGGATCGGACCTTCGAAATCAAATCGACCAATTTTCGTCGATCCGATCGACGGATCATCATCCTCACCGAATCCCAACTCTAACCTTCCATTATCGGCGTAAATGCGTTTAAAAAATCATCTAAACTCCACAGAATTTTTGGGGTTTTGGGATATACTTTGCCACGAAAATTTCTTCGCTATTCGGACGGGGCAAGATGGTCGCAAAAAAATAAAGTCCCGTCTATCCTAGACATTTCTTTCACTCTGGGCCGTCCTGCATCAGAGACAAGACTTATCATTCTTCCTGTTTCTTCAAAAAATGGTAAAAAAATCTGTCGTTTTTGTTGCCGCCCTTTCCGAATTTTGAATTGAATTTTGGGGGGTTTTGGGATATACTTTGCCACGAAAATTTCTTCGCTATTCGGATGGGGCAAGATGGTCGCAAAAAAATAAAGTCCCGTCTATCCTAGAAATTTCTTTCACCCTGGCCCGTCCTGCATCAGAGACAAGACTTATCATTCTTCCTGTTTCATCAAAAAATAGTAAAAAAAAATCTGTCGTTTTTTTTTCCGCTCTTTCCGAATTTTGAATTGAATTTTGGGGGGTTTTGGGATATACTTTGCCACGAAAATTTCTTCGCTATTCGGATGGGGCAAGATGGACGTAAAAAAATAAAGTCCCGTCTATCCTAGACATTTCTTTCACCCTGGGCCGTCCTGCATCAGAGACAAGACTTATCATTCTTCCTGTTTCTTCAAAAAATAGTAAAAAAAAATCTGTCGTTTTTTTCCCGCTCTTTCCGAATTTCGAATTTAATTTTGGGGGGTTTTGGGATATACTTTGCCACGAAAATTTCTTCGCTATTCGGACGGCTTATCATTCTTCCTGTTTCTTCAAAAGATGGTAAAAAAAAATCTGTCGGTTTTTTTTTCCCGCCCTTTCCGGTGCAGAATATTTCACGGTACATAGAAGAGTCCGATCTCGAACGCGGACCTACCGCAAGGACCGAGGGCGAAACCTTCTCGTTCGCATGTCGGCCATTCACACGCCGCTCGAGTCTCTCGTCTCGGGTTCTCCGGGGCGATGTTGTTAGCCACCTCACCGGGTATAAAGTCTGTTCGGCGTAGCAGTGGTAGTGGCCGGTGTGTGGACGGACCGGCGTTTTGCCTCTAAAACCACAGCACGACCGCGAGAGCGTCTTTACACGCACGTCTGCCGCGGCGAGCGAACCCACATGAGCCGCTCTGTCCACATGAACCTTCCTAGGAATATAATAATGATAATATCATTAAACGGACGGGCCGATCGAGAGCGCCCCTCCCGCCGCCCCCCCCCCCCCCCCCCCCCCCCCCCCCCCATCCCTCTCCATCCGAAACGGCGCGTCCGGTCGATTATCGCGTCGCGTACCGTCTAGCGTCCTTGAACCACCGAGCCGAGCAGAAGCAAAAGTGAGACCGAAGAAATCGAACGAGCAGCGCGGTTTTGCACCGCGGTCTGTGTGTTGGCTCGAACGATGGCCTCCACCTCTTCCTCATCCTCCTCCTCGGCACTCTCGAGCCTCCTACTCGATTCCAGGAACGATTCACGAATAGCCATAAGAGTTCAGGCACACCGCTCGCCGGAGGCCTGTCGGAGAGCTCGGCCGAGGAGCGAGTAGGGAAGGGCGTGACCGGTGAGAACGCCGCGATAACATGGATACAGAGAAACGCCGTGAAAGAAACTCCAAAGGCACTGGAATAATCCTCGGGAACTTAAAACACAAATTACCTACCGATAACATTTTTCATGTAAAAAATAAAAATGCAACCGACGGCGTTAGGTGCGCGGTCGGTGTGTGGCTTCGGCGGTCTCTCGAGTCAAGCAGCTTTGCTCGCGCCCAGTAGATGGATGGGTGACCGCTTAGCGCCGCACCGGCTTGCGCATCGAATATTGAGCGGCGGGCCAGTTTTTCTGAGTTCTTGATGTTAAAACATCGAGGAATCAGAAAAATATAGGGCCGTCTGTACCGACCACGGGTTTTCCGCAGTTTCCCCGTGTTCCCCGGCAAATGCGATACGGTGTAGCTAAGTCGGCTGCGGACGCACTGGAAATTAGGTAGCTTAGTGAAGTGCGGGTAGGGAGTGATGGGGAGAAAGGGACGAGTTACGTCAAAACCCGGGAGGGCACTCAGAAAAATAATTTATTTGACGGTCACCGTTTATTTGGTTTAAGTAAAATATTTATTTGATTTAAATAAATATTTATTTAAATTAAGTAGATAAGGTAAACGGCCCAGTTTCCGCCACCTTTAGGCCCAGTTTCCACCATCTTCAATTGTTAAAGGGAATATTTTATTAAAAATATACGCAATTTCGTTTGTATTTAACGTATACTGTATTTATTATTAGTATAAATTGCGATTAATGGCGGTTACTGGGACAGCGGCGGAATCTGGGCCGTTTACCTTAGTTACTTAAATGAAATAAATATTTATTTAAATCAAATAAATATTTTACCTGAACCAAATAAGCTGTGGCCGTCAAATAATTTTTTTTTCTGGGTGGATATACGATGGAACATACAAAATAAATATTTAAAAAAATGCATCTGCAGCGCGGGAAGTGAGAGAGATCCGGAGATTCTGGTGAGTCTTATGATCGTATTCCCGGCCCGATTCAATTTGTCGGTGGGAAGAGGACACAAGAGGAGGGAGAGGGGGGAGTTTGGTGAATAACGAGTTCAAGATCGAGGGCGAAGGTGAAGAGGAGGCCAGGGGAGCGTCGGCGACTCCTGCTAAATACGCGTTTGGTTACTCTTTCCCGTCCCCACTTTCGCTCGGAGTTCTTTATTTTTAAAAAATTTCGTTCCCCCCTCTTTTCCGGGCACGGCGACGACGAAGCGACCGAGCAGACGGCGTCGTCGTCGAGCAACCGGTTCTCTCGTCACCTGCGACCTTCCGTCTTGCCGCGTACGGCGTCGCGGCGTGTACGTATATATAGCGTAAGAATCGTGTGCGTACGAGCTGGGCCAATGACACGGGACGCGTTGCGTTGCACCGGTTCAAAGGAAGCGTCACCGGGCGGCAGCCGGCAGG
Source organism: Ichneumoninae sp. A BG-2022a (assembly GCA_030522665.1). Lineage (NCBI taxonomy): Eukaryota > Metazoa > Arthropoda > Insecta > Hymenoptera > Ichneumonidae > Ichneumoninae sp. A BG-2022a. Next base: position 5,902 of record JAPYZC010006822.1, on the reverse strand, counting down.
CTGTTGCTTTTGCCGTTCGCTCGGCGGCCGCGGCCGGCTTCTGCCTCGGTGCCGTTTAACGACTCGCGCGCGACGCCAAAGCGTTGTCCTCCGTCGTCGCCGCTGCGGGAATGCCCGTCCCAGGGTCGTAGACCAGACCCGAGACGGTCGCGCGCGGAGCGCGAATCGACAGACACGCGAAAACCGCCCGAGGAGTGAGAGGACAGGACCAAAAAGTAAATAACAATAAAAGACAACGACATTAAGATCATGGACGGAGATCAGCGGCTTTGCGGCAAAAGTTCGCAAGGTACAGAGCCATAAAGGCGATGCAAAAACTTGATGTTGACGGGGTGGTGGCTGAGGCAGGGGGGGGGGGACGGAAAGTAAATTATATTTATAGTGCGAAGTAGAGAAAGCCGTGAGAGGGCAAGGAGAGTATACGCGAATGGATCTCCCACCCGGGACTCCATTCTCGTCTGCGCGACTGCTTCCCCTTTTCTCTGCTCTTCCTCTGCCGTCCACCGTCCCTCGTCGTCGTCGGACGGCGACCCCGGGCCGCCTAGCCCAACCCAGAGAGACCTCACGCCGTGCAGCAACGGCCGTCGCAACCTCGGGAGTACGAGTTTCGTGCCGAGTGCGTAAGAGAGACCCGGAGACGCTTTCGCGACGCATTACCGCCCGAGCTCCCCGTCGCCATGGGAAAGATGTTTCGACGCACCCGAAACTGCTGTCCCGAAGGGGGGGACGAAGGGAGCAAATATGAAAGCCCCTTGTCCTTCTCCGCGTCGCCCTTCTTCTCGTCCTATTTCTTTATGGCGGTTTTATTAGGAGGCTGCGGTGCTCTGACTGAGTTTCGCGTTCGATAGGATTAACTGCCAGGGGAGGACGGGGCAGAATGGACCGGTGTTTGGGAGGAGAGATTTTTTATTTGTGCTCCGGGAAAAAAATGTAGGTACAGCAATGGTCCGTTTTGCCTCGGAGGTCCGTTTTGCCCCGGGGTCTTCTTCTGGTACATTGTAAAGCACCTCGGAGCCCCACCAGCTTCGTGGAACTATAATAGATCCTCAAATCTCTGTCTCCCAGTCTGTCTGGCCGTACGCGCCGTTAAACTCTCTTTATGTACTGTCTGGAGTTTCTTTTTTTTACCCTCTTGCTCCCTTCGGTCTATGAATCTCGAGTGTTATGGGTCTGAACAGTTGCTGGTAGATGCGAACGAGCTAGCTAAAAATTACCGAGCCTCTTGGCGGAGCTTTGAAGAATTTAGAGGCGTCCGATCGCGATAGGCAGTAGATACGGAGTTTTATTATCGGACAATCGGTTTTTTTCTTTCTTTTTTCTCGTTATCTCACGAAGCGCAGTAATTCAATCGGCCGAACGTCTCGCGCGTCCCTTACGATGTACCGGGTCTATTTTCATCGACTGCATCTTGGCGAAACTCGGATAGAATTCGTAACGACTTTACAGTCGACATACCTCATTCCCGGTTTAACGTCACATACAACTGTCGCCCGCGTCGGGAGCGCGGCGCGTCGCGCAAGTTCGTCTGGCCGACCCGACTCTAAGTGGACTCTCTCGCTCTCTCGCTCCTCCTCGGCCACGCTAGGAATAGCTAGCCCGATTAGGACGACGGTCCACGCTCATTTTATTCCCGGTTCGCCGGTGGGCTATTAATAAAATCACGCTCTCTTTATCTTCCGTCTCGCCGCCGCGTCGACGTCGCACTCACTGCTCGTCATTGTTTGCCGTGTCATCGGCCAACTCCCCTACCGTTTTACATCGGGCATATTATTTACGTTGCTTCGAATCGTGTTCTTACGATTAATACCATAACACCGTAAAAACAGGATAATTTCGTAATTTTATAAAAAAAATAAATAAACAACAACACAAACCAAAGAAAATTGTTAATCCCTTGATACTCGATTTGTCATGTTTGCCAGGTTCGTTGAACTATTTTGTAAAAATTATAGTATACAAAGTTATAAAAAAATATTGCTATAGTAGAAATTATTACTAAAGTTATGTTTTTACTGTGTACGTTTGTCCGTTTTTTTTTTTTTTTTTGCAATCTCTTTCCCTCACTTTTCACCCACGCTTTGACTTCTACCGAGCCGACTATGTATCCATGGTGGACACGATCCATAACAAACTGCAAGGTAGTAGCAAGCACAAAAAAACAATAGAAAATTGTGAACTTCCTAATACTCGATTTATCATACTTGTCAGGTTAACTGAACGCCTACTTTGTAAAAATATCTTTGACAATAATAGTGCAGAAACTGACGAAAAAATATTGCGAACAATAGCAATACTATAAAAGTTATTTTTTCACTGTGTACGTTTTTTTGCCATCCCTTCCCCTCACTTTGCGCCCATGTTTTGATTTCTACCGAGCCGACTATACATCCACGACGGACACGGACCATAACACAGAGCAAGGTAGTAGCGGGGACCAAAAAAAAAAAAAAAAAAAACAAAAAGCACGAGTCCCACGCGAATGTTTGGCGTGCCAAGGAGAACGCGGTCGCCACCATCGCGGCGAGCGAGCGGAGGGGAGGGGGAGGGGGCCCAACAGATTATATTCTTTGTCCGTTGCTGACCGGCGTGCAGACCGGCGCGGAGAGCCGAGCAGGAGAGAGAGGAACAGGAGAGCGAACAGGCAGGAGGTCTCTCCGGCCGGACAGCCTATTCCGAGAATATACATCACATCAGCGGTGCCGCTCTCGCGAATTAGGGATATTTATTGGTCTGGCGCTACCCCTGGAATTTGAGACTTTTTAACGTAAAAAATTTCTCCTCCGTCCCTCTTTCGCCCGGTTCCCCTTAGTTCGTTTCGCGGAGTCTCTCGGTCTCTGCCCCCGCGCTGTGCACACACACACTGTTCCTCGCGCGCGTTCCCTCACCTCTTACCCCCTTCGTCCCTCCCTTTGTTCTACGGAAACGAGCCGACGGTTAGCCTGCTCGATCATAAAAGGGCCCGCGCGCCCTCGGCTTCTCTATTTTTGCTTCGGCGAAAGGAAAATAAAAGGAGAGGGAGAGCGAGGAGGGCCCCGGAGAGTAAATGGGCCGCCCATGCCTGCAAGATTCCTTGGGAATATTAAGCCAAGCAGGAGCTCAAGTGGAGGGGGGGGGCGAGAGGGGGGGCGGGGGGAGAGCGGTTCTCTCGCGCAGTCGTCCTATCTCGTGAATTCGTTTAAGCCATCAGCATCAAACGGGGAATATTCCGGGTTCGTTCGGCGAACGCAAGCTCAGGTATAGAGTTTCAGTTTGACAGGATTAATTTAGGCCTCGGAACGCCGGAACATTGTTGTTTATTACTCGATAATTGGTACCCTCGCGGTATATTGTACAGTCGATATAAAACGGCCGAGGGCGGCGGCAATGTCCGCTGAGGAACAAAAATGTTTTTTACGTCCGGGCCAAATTTTTTGATATTAAATCTCCAACGATAATATCATCCCCTCTAGCGTATACTATAATTTCTCGTATAATATTATGATGATGCTGCTAAAAGAAAAAAAAAATCGCGAGAGCCTGTTGCGTTCGGTACCGCGTGTATATATAAAGAGAATATTTGGCCGAGGTAAAGAACAAAAAAATAAATAAAAAATGTACAACGAGGCGGAGAGAGAGAAGGGAGGGAGGGAGCAAGACGGAGCAATTCGGAGGGGGGGGGGGGGGGGGGGGGGGGGGGGGGGGGGGAAGTTAATTACCGCGATCTCTCATCGTGACAAGAATCAGGGTTGAAATCACAAGACGAGGGATCGGTAGACGCAGGACGACGGAAGGACAAGAAGTCCTCGCTGTGAGGGAAGAAAAAAAAATAAAAAAAGGAAGAAAGTGCGAGTCCTGCGAGAAGCGTCTGGGATAGTCTGGCCAAGCCGGGTGGAAGGAAACCGAGGGGAGGAAGGGGGCGAAGAGAGAGGACGGAGGGCACGGCGATCTGGGCCGGGAGAGTGACGGGGAGAGAAGAATGGAGGGTGCGCGGGACGAGAAAGCGAGGTGGAGACCGAACAAGGGTAGCTGGGTGGGTTATATTCCTTAGTAGTCAGACGCAGGCGTCTGCTCTCCTTCCCCCCGAAAAGCCTGATGTGCCTGTGCTCACGGTCCCCCTTCCCCCTCCCCCAGCCGTACAGCCTTGCACCCTTCGCCCGTCTGTCTGGCCCCAAACCACCACGCACCCTCGACGAGTCTACATGAGCCTTCTGCTCTCCTTCCATAATTTTCCTTACTTCGTTCCATCCGATGCCACTATCGCATCTGCGTCTTCGACGAGAGTTCGAAGTATACTTAAAAAAAAATAATAATAATAAATAAATTTAAAAAATGAATTCATTAATTTTTATTTTTAATCGGACGAGAAAAAAAATGTCTTTTGACATTTTTATCGGCTTGTCTTGACGAAGACGACAAGATAAGCCGGGACTAGTTTTAATGTCTGCGGTAAATTCTTCAAAATAGGCCCGACCGGTATTTATACACTTCCTCCTAATGAGATCATGGCTATGGATTTTTATTTATTATTTTTTCGTTAAAATGGAAGTTGAGAAAGGTATTTAAAGAGGTCGATCCTCGAACAAATATTTTCCATGGGAAACCGGAAGTGCTGACCCGATCCTGAATTTCCTTACTTCGTTCCGCCCGATACCACTATCGCATCTGCGTCTTCGACGAGAGTTCGAAGTATACTTTTATTTTTTGTCGGAAGAGAAAAAAATGTCTTCTAACGAAGACGACAAGATAAGCCGGGACTAGTTTTAACATCTGCGCTAAATTCTTTAAAACAGGCCTGACCGGTATTTGTCCCCTTCACCCTAAGGAGATCATGGCGATCCAATTTATTTTATTTTTTTACATAAAATGGAAGTTGTGAAAGTATTTTAAAGAGTCCGCTCCACGAACAAATATTTTCCACGGGAAACCGGAAGTGCTGATCCGATCCTGAATTTATTAGGTTAAATCGAGCGTGGGCGTCGGGAGCTTTCCTGCGGTTGCAACAGGTATCGCGGAACAGGCAAAAGCCCGAGCCGTGTTCCCTCATTCCTTTTTTTCCTCCCGGTGTTTTACGTTACTCCGTTTTCGCTCCCCCTTCTTCCGACCGTGTTCTCCGCGTTCACCTCGCGCAATTTCCTGTCGCGACTTCGACCGCGATTCCGCCCCGTCCCCCCGATAGCTTTTATTTTCCTTTATACGCTGAAAATGAGGGCCATAAAAATGATGAAAAACAAAGCTTGGCTCGAAGAAATGAGAAATAGAAAAAACTATTACAACAGGGTTTCGCCGTGTCTAGACGGGAGAGAGGTCCAAAGCCACCGAGCTTCGAGAGTAGAGCGGCGGCGTTCCGCAACCGGGAATTTATTATTTTTCCGCATGGCGGGAGCGGCGAGACCCTCCGCGCTCCAGCTCCGTCCCGGCGTTATTAATTTGTCTCGAATATTCATACGGGCTTAATTCCCGGGAGAGGGAGGTAGACGGGGAAAGAGTCGAGGGTCCTGAGGGAAGGGCCGGGCGCCGACCGCACGCCGAGAAAATATTTGTCTGCGGCAGTGGCCGGCTAGAGGGGTTGGCCGCGCGAGCTGCACACTCGTACGAAAGGTACGGGAGCAGTTATAAAAGTGGTGGTGGCAACCCCGAGAGCTTTGCTGTTATTGTGGCCGGTACGGGCCACGCGGATCACGAAGAGGGTTCACTCCTCGGAGATTCGCGCCCCGTTATTAATTTTACGCCCGACACGCGGGAAAATCGAAGCGCTCGGCGAACTCGAGCGTTTAATAACCAACAGGTCTTTTCACCTTCTCTGCGCTGGGTAAAAGAAATTGTTGGATTAAGGAGGGAGTCTCGCTGCGCGCTGACTTCGCATAAGTTCGACAACAATAAGAGAAAATTGCAAGTACTTCTTGATGGTGTAAAAATCTGAAAA
>JAPYZC010006821.1:0-11055 GCA_030522665.1 Ichneumoninae sp. A BG-2022a | reverse complement strand
ACCGTTTATTAAGATTAAGTAAAATATTTATTTGATTTAAGTAAACATTTATTTAATTTAAATAAATATCTATTTAATTTAAATAAATATCTATTTAATTTAAATAAATATTTATTTAAATCAAACAAATATTTTACTTAATCTTGATAAACCTGCAACGGCACACACTGCTCCTCAACGGCGTCCGCAACAAACCGCACGTCGAGCCGAGCTCAAAGCGGGGGCTTCACTGACGATTCTGCACTCGGCGCGAGCCGCGAGCCCGAAAAGAGCAGTGTCTCGGTTAGTGTTTCGACAATCGACAGCCTACGATTCGATACCAAACAACGTTCTCGCGCATTCGCGAGCCGGAGCGGTTGACGTCGCTGGTTGACGTCGTTGCACCCAGACCGTTTATTAAGATTAAGTAAAATATTTATTTGATTTAAGTAAACATTTATTTAATTTAAATAAATATCTATTTAATTTAAATAAATATCTATTTAATAAAAATAAATATTTATTTAAATCAAACAAATATTTTACTTAATCCTGATAAACGGTAGCGGTCAAATAATTTATTTTCTGGGTGTCTCCGGGTCGTCGTAAAAATCGCCGATGGTACCGCCGAGGTCCCCTTGCAGACCGTCACTCGGTCAAGGTCCGCCTCCAAAAACCTGCGTCGAGCCGAGCTCAAAGCGGGGGTTTCACGGACGATTCCGTACCCGACGCGAGCCGCGAGCCCGAAAAGAGCAGTGTCTCGGTTAGCGTTTCGACGATCGCGTCTTCGCGCATACCGAGAGATCGGTCCAGCCTCCGATTCGATACCAAACTGCTCCGGATACACCGTTCTCGCGCATTCACGAGCCGGAGCGCCGAGCTCGCGGAGCCGACTCTACGTGCAAGTGGTTGGCGTCGTTGTCCGGGTCGTCGTAAAAATCGCCACGCCGAATAGACACGGTAAACAAGCTGGACTTTCTCTTGTTCAGTCACGTGCGAACAATCGTGGGCCCGGGCTCGGTTGGCCGGCTGCCGCTGCCGCTGCTGGCTTCGAAAGACGTCGATAAGGCCTGGACTACTCGCGGCCGGAAAATAAAACGCAGCTCGTGCGCGAACTCTCCGCAGCCGGCGAGAGAGAACCGGCGGGCAGTTACCGCCGCGATCCTCGCGAGGGATAAGAAATCGAAAGAAATGTATGAAAGTGCGGCATTTACATTCCTGGCGCGCGGACTTCCAGGGAAGCCGGTCCGGCCGCGGAACACAACGCTCGCGGAGGATCCCGCGGGCTCGGCCGCGGCGGTACAAGAGGAAGGCTCCTGTACCGATCGCGGTTGGGGGGAGGAGGGGGGGGGGGTTGCTAAACGGGCACAACCGAGTGGACGAAGGGAAAGAGCTCGCGACCGATCCTCGGGAATTCTGCCGTTTATGCTATCCCTGCGCCACGCCGTTGCGATAACCGGAGTGTGTGCAGTATCGAGGCGTCCTTCTTCGCCTCCGCGCGCGGCCTTGACTCCCGGCAACCAGATCGAGCTATTATACCCTCTCGAATGTTTCGAATGCCTCCTCGCGATCCGCCTCCTCCTACTCGTCGATGTAACAGAGCCGAAGCTGTGGACTCATCTGGGACAGATCCGCGAATATCACCTGGCGATAGATCGATTCGGCGATATATCGCTCGGGGATTAATGGCGAGCTTCCTGGATGGGCGTGGACCGACGAAATATCACACCTGACCCGATATCGACCTCGCCCAATCGACGGTGTTAGTCGTGTCGATGTACGCGATTTTTTTTTTTTTTTTTTTTTTTTTTCTCAAACACTTCGCTACTAATAGTTCTCTGGGTAGATCGGGGATTATCAATTATAGATTGTGCGTGGGTTTGTTAGATTTTTTTTTAATACCACTGTCGATGATACTTCATATATAAAGTATCTTTTAGCACTCTCTTAAGCCAACATATCCCTCTCAAACTTAAACTTGTTATCTACTCACGAGAAAATTAAACATAAGTTGATTCGTAAGTGTCACTATTATGTTATTAATACTTTTATTCTACCTTTAGTGATGTATTCTGACGATGTTACTATTTGATTCCTCCACAACTATTATGTGCTCACTATTATTTACTCATATTGACCCATAGTTCAATTAGGGTTGGATAAACATATCAATATACAATGCATCTTAATACATATCACACCGCGACCGTCTCTTCACTATTTTTTCAATTGGATAGCACGAGCTGTTTTTAAAGAATTATTATGATTATATTAATATTAACATGTATAGTAACGATGTTACTATTGGATTCCTCCACAATTATTATATTCTCACTATCGATTACGCATATTGACCCATAGTACCAGTATGGTTATTATCCGCACCAGGGCATAATAAACACACCATACCAATACCAATGTATACCAGTACCAATACTAATACCAATACGAATGTACCTTAATACGGATCACACCGCGATCGTTACTGCGGTATTTTTTTTCAATCGGATGACACAAGCTGTGGTATTATTATCATTATGATACTAATATTATATTCTACCTTTACTTATATATCCTAACAATGTTATTATTTTATTCCCCCACAACTATGATATTCTCACTGTATTTACTCATATTGACCCATAGTTCAACTAGGGCACAATAAACGCACCAATACCCATGTACCTTAATAAGTGTCTCGATAGATATTTTTTTAGTTGGATGGCACGAGCTGTTTTTAAAAAATTATTATTATGATATTAATATTTTATTCCACCTTTACTCACGTATCCTAACGACGTTACTATTTTGCTCCTCCACAACTATTATAGTCCCACTATTATTTACTCATATTGACCCATAGTTCAACTAGGGCACAATAAACACACCAATACCAATGTACCTTAATAATTGTCTCGATAGATATTTTTTTAGTTGGATGGCACGAGCTGTTTTTAAAAAATTATTATTATGATATTAATATTTTATTCCACCTTTACTCACGTATCATAACGACGTTACTATTTTGCTCCTCTACAACTATTATAGTCCCACTATTATTTACTCATATTGACCCATAGTTCAACTAGGGCACAATAAACATTCCAATACCAATGTACCTTAATAGGTGTCTCAGTAGATATTTTTTTAATTGGATGGCACGAGCTGTTTTTAAAAAATTATTATTTTGATATTAATATTTTATTCCACTTTTACTCACGTATCATAACGACTTTACTATTTTGCTCCTCCACAACTATTATACTCCCACTATTATTTACTCATATTGACCCATAGTTCAACTAGGGCACAATAAACATACTAATACCAATATACCTTAATAGGTGTCTCAATAGATCTTTTTTTAATTGGATGGCACGAGCTGTTTTTAAAAAATGATTATTATGATCTTAATATTTTATTCCACCTTTACTCACGTATCCTAACGATGTTACTATTTCGTTCCTCCACAAATATTACATTCTCACTATATTATTCACTTATATTGACCCATAGTTCAACTAGGGCACAATAAACACACCAATACCAATACCAATGTACTTTGAAAGGTATCACATGCCGACCGTCTCTCCCCTATTTTTTCAATAGGATGGCACGAGCTGTTTTTTTAAAAAAGCCATTATTATTTATTTTATTTTATTTTTTGAAATACAATTAAGTTCACCCGAGGCGCCGGGATAGTTAATATTCGCAATCGTTTTCCCTCCGTCTCTTTCTCTACATCCGACTCGAAATGTTTTATGCCGAAGTTATGCTAATCGATGTGCATGTATATGCTGCGCGTGGTTCTCGTGAGCTTCCCGCGAGAGAAAGAGGTAGAAAGAGATTGCGAATCGATAACGGCTCGCGCGAGCACAGATGATGATCGTTTTAGTGAAGAAAAACAGGAGCAACGGGATTCTCTCTATCCCGAGAATGTTCTAGGGTGTCCAAAGGGGGTGCGCGAGCGTGATACAAATTATTTATTCATATTTATGTATCCCCCTATCTATCTCCCTCTCCCCCCCCCCCTCTCGCCCCCTCCCACCGGATTCATTCGGTTCGAATGTGAAAATCAATTAAGAGCGAGTCTATCGACTGGCGCGCCCGGAGGGACGTTGTAATTATATTTTATTGACTGCAGCAGGGCTCCGCATCTATACACGGCACCCTATAGGTTACCGGCTATAACGATCGTGGCGAATGGGGTAGATCGGTCCAACTCGTAGAAAATAATAATCGACCATTTTTTATTTATTTTTTATTTTCATATATATATATTTTTTACACACTATAATACCTGGAATTCGAGAGGCGAACACTGAAGATGAACGAGATCGTTCTAAGCCAAAGAAAAAAAGAACTAAAATAAATCTAAAAATGAAACCGATGACTATTCGCATGCCCGGAGAGTGGGCGCCCCTATAATGATACCTCGCGAGCGCGATCCGCCCGATATCTCCTAACTGGAACTCGAACCCTCGGAGAGTGCGAGACCCGCAGCTGGGATAAACGTCGATAAATTATTGCGCCCGTTTGCTGCCGCTCGGGCCGCCGAAGCTTTTCAACAAAATATTCATTAACCCCATCCAATCTCGAATTAAAAAAAAAAAAAAAAAAATGACAAAAATGGATCACGAGAGCCTTTTGGGTCTGTTTACTCAGGAGGGTTTCTCTCCAGACCGCAGTTCTATCCCAGATCATCGATCATCGATCGCAGCGTGCGCCGCCCGAGCGGGCGCTTCTTCCGTCCGAACCGTTTTCCTCCTTCCAACGAATATTTCCAATCGGCATAGCCCATTAGTGAACCACGGTCTCCGCTACCAGTCCGAGACACGTCTCAATCCGGCGAGTCATTCGTCGGGAGGCCCAAAAAATTGAAGTGACTCGAGGATTCCCGCCGCGCCGCGCCGGCGTGTGCCGATAATTTTGATTAGCCGAACAAATCCCGACCGCCGGACCGAGCGACGGGTAACACATGCTCCGCCATATGGGATTAAATTAACATAAGCCGTTTTGGGCAAACAAGAATTATGTAAAATACCCGGCTCGCCCGACCGCGAGGACGGAGCGAGCGATCCGTCCAGCCGGGAATACATTATCGAAAAAGCTGTCAATTCGAATCGTCCCGCCGGGTCGTTCGAGCGTGGACGCGCCGAAAAAAAGGTTTGGCAATATCAAACTAAGCTGCGGTTGCGGGTGGCGAGAGAAATATTTGGTCGATTGAAATAAATATTTAGTTGATTGAAAGAATATTTAACTGATTGAAAGAATATTTAATTGATTGAAAGAATATTTAATTGATTGAAAGAATATTTAGTTGATTGAAAGAATATTTAATTGATTGAAAGAATATTTAATTGATTGAAAGAATATTGAATTGATTGAAAGAATATTGAATTGATTGAAAGAATATTGAATTGATTGAAAGAATATTTAATTGATTGAAAGAATATTTAGTTGATTGAAAGAATATTTAGTCAATTGAAAGAATATTTTGTTGATTGAAAGAATATTTAGTCGATTGAAACAATATTTTGTTGATTGAAAGAATATTTTGTTGGTTGGAAGAATATTTAGTTGACTGAAAGAATATTTAGTTGATTGAAAGAATATGTAGTTGATTGAAAGAATATTCAGTTGATTGAAAGAATATTTAGTTGATTGAAAGAATATTTTGTTGATTGAAAGAATATTTAGTTGACTGAAAGAATACTTCGTTGACTGAAAGAATATTTAGTTAATTGAAAGAATATTTAGTCAATTGAAAGAATATTTAGTCGATTGAAACAATATTTAGTTGATTGAAAGAATATTTAATTGACTGCAAGAATACTTAGTTGATTGAAAGAATATTTAGTTGACTGCAAGAATACTTAGTTGATTGAAAGAATATTTAGTCGATTGAAAGAATATTTAGTCGATTGAAAGAATATTTAGTCGATTGAAAGAATATTTAGTCGATTGAAAGAATATTTAGTTGATTGAAAGAATATTTAGTCGATTGAAAAAATATTCAGTTGATTGAAAGAATATTTAGTTGATTGAAATAATATTTAATTGATTGAAAGAATATTTAATTGCTTCAAAAAATAGTTATCCGGATTTAACAAACATTTCGTTCAATCGACCAAACATTTCTTTCGCCACCCACAACAGCAGCTTAGTTTGACATTACCAAACCTTTTTATCGGTGCGGAGAATCGTGACCGGCGACATGACAGGGTGGACACGGCGAAGGGTAGTTCGGATGCCGAACGTTGGAGCCATTGGGGACAGCCTCGGTGGCTGAGAAATGAGAAAATAGAATTATTCGAGCGATCCGGCGATATTCCTCAAAGACACCGGTCCGCCGGTCCGAGGGCCGTAAATCACGAACGCCGTGCCCGGTGACCGTCGCTGCCGATGACACGCCGAAGTGAATTATGGAAAACGTGAGGACTTCCTATAACGTCTCTCTTACAATCGTCGTACACGCTGTTGTGTACGAGATCACCGTTATGGATTCTCCCATCGGTTTCCCCCTCCCCCCTCTCGGGCTCGGAAGCTTCCGACGCTAAAACGCTCGGGGAACTCGCGCGAGTGACTTATGGTTATCTCGTAAATTCCTGAGGAGCAAAGAACGAGGGAGCGGGTCAGGAAAGAGGTATAACGACGACGGTAGCGGCGGGAGCGTCGGGCGAAATACGTGACCGTTCGAGAGCAATGCCGTCCTCTCGATTCTCATCCCTACCCGATCGTCCTTCCTGGCTTTTCTAATTAACTCGGTCGCGGCTTTTCTGCGGCTCTTAAGAAATCCTAACGAGCTCGTTTCCCGGGACGGGAATAATAGTCACCGGCTCGTCCGTCGCCTCCGGACACTCTTCCGCTCACACGTCTCCGAGTTGGCTCCGCGGAGCGCAATATCCATTCGTCACTGCCTCAAACTCTCTCCGAATTGCATCGTTCGCGTTCGATAAGAAACCGTTGGCGGACTCGCTTGCTCGGTCAAGTCCAAGGACGCCTTTTGCTACGGCGCGGAGCCAAGACGTCCGCGGGATGCGATGAGCCGATGGACATTCCTTCCGCGAAGCATCGTCGCGACAATCGTGTCGGATCAAGAGAATCTCGCCAGCTTGCATAATTACCTGGTGCAAGCAGATGGAGGCTGAAGTGCGAGGGGGCAAAGGGTGAGGGTGTGGAGTAGTGATGCGAAATGACCGTCATTTTTTCGATCCGTCAATTGACGAAAGAAACTTTGTTTGGCGGTCTTTTAACATCTTTTTTTTTCTTTCTGCAGACAGAAGAAAAAATTATTTGACGGCCACCGTTTATTTGGTTTAAGCAAAATATTTATGTGATTTACATAAATAATTATTTCGTTTACGTAACTATTTACTTAATTCAAATAAATATTTGTTTAAATAAGATAAATATTTTACTTAAACCTTATAAATGATGGCCGGTAAAGGATTCTTTTTTTCTGGGTGTAAGTTTCTGTGAAAATGACGGTCATTTCGTTTGGCGTCAGTCGACCATCTTTTGACGTCATTTTTTGCATCCATTCTGTGCTGTGTGAAAATGGCTGTCATTTCGTTTGGCGTCATTTGGTCTCACATGACTGTCAAGTGACCAAAACGCCTGTATTGTTGTGAAATAACGGTATTTTTTTTTGGGTCACAAATCGGTCAGAAATTTTTTCACGTTAGATGCATTTGGATTTATTCGTGGTCGATAAATATGCGCTACAAATAATCAAAAGTTAAGCCTTCAAGTACACGGCCATTTTGTCAGAGAGCAAACAATCATGCCTTCGTATAAGCACAAAAACGATACGGATGTACGTAATAAATTTTATTCTGCGTTATCAAAAAAACAACACGTCAAGGTACGTCTATGAATTTTTTCAGGATTTCTTTTAGCACTTTCCTCGTTTAAAAATGATCCCATACACTGTAAAAAAATTTAGTTTGAAAATTACTGAACAGTGTTAGAAGCTTTTTTACATAAACTGTTTCTGAAATTTCAAACACATATGCGTTACAATTTTACAGTAAAATTTGTATTTTTAATGGAAATTTTTGTAAGTTTCAGGCAAAAGATTTGTAATTTTAATATCTTGTATTTTTATTTTACAATAAAAGTACATTAATGTTCAATTAACGCACGTAATGTAAGCAAATTTCAATTCCCACAACATTAAATGTACACTTTATTTTTACAGTGGCACGTGAAGTGTTAAGAGCAGAGCTGGGCAAAGTACTTACAGTACTTGATATTTACCGGCAAAATATTCTTAAACATCATTCTAAAACAAAGTTGAGTACAGTACTCGAAGTATTTAGTACTTATGGTACCGCGTACTTAAAGTATTGGATACATACGATACTACGTATCAAGTACTTTAAGTACTTTCTGCCCAGCTCTGATTAAGAGGTGCCGTTTTCGGTTAGGATAAAGATAAGCAAAGGATAGAATTCATAATTTGTTATAAAAACGCGCTCACCTCAGTATATTGAATGTAAAAAAGCAACGTAGTTTATTTCTGTTTTCCTGATTGCTTCTATTCTTTATCTTTGGAATGTTTAATGCAACAACCTCTTCTTTACTCAGCTACATAGTTCGACCGCAGAAAGTTGCAAATTTGAATAATCGGTGACAAATAAATAATTTTTTTTTGGGTCAACTGACGACCTCGGACCGTCACGTGACCCGTTTTGTAACGACCTCGCATCACTAGAATTTTTTTCAACATGTTTTTAAAAATATTTCGATGTAACTATACATAAAGCGGTCAATTAAACAGTGCACACGTGGGTGCCAGGTAATAATTCCCCTGCAAGCTTTGAGTCTCGGTGAGTGATGACGAAAATGCGCTCTGACTACCGTGCAGCCGAATGTAGATCGCGTCGGAGCACGAGGCCCCGGTGATTATGCTCGCCGGAGGCCTAGATAATCGCGTACGGTCCCGGGCACCTCGGCCGGACTGGGAACAGGCCGCTCGGGACGAGTCGAAAAATAAAAGAGTCGCACCGGGTTGAATTTATTATGCACCGGTGCCGGTGAGTACAGAGAGGACGAGCGAGGGAGAAAGATGTTTTACGGTCCCCGCGCGCCTCCTCCGATCGGAGGGGTAATCACTGCCGGTGGAACACTTTGAACGGTCTGCTCGAACGGCTCGCGATCGTGCCCGGAGTACGGGCGACTCAAAAGAGCTGCGGAGGGGTTGTCGGGTGGGGAGCCTTCACGGGGTTTCTCGTTCAAGGTCGCTGAGAGTGAGATGTCGATGTCGAGATCGTTCCGGGAGCTTCGTCGGTAAGGAGGAATGGCGAGTGTTCGTCACCCCCCCCCCCCTCTCAACAGGATAATCCGCGAGGAACACGAAGACGTCGGGATTGACCCAGAGCCCTCTTTCGACGGATCTCACTGGAGGAGCCTCGGCTTGGTCACGTGATCGGTACGAGGCACCCGGAGGAGATCGGCGGAGAGGCAACGGCATCGGGAGCTTTCAAACCATCAACTTTCCTCGGGTTTTAATCGTCGTAAATACTTTTAGCAAACTGGAACTAATTGCCGGCTAGTTCCAGGTCTCGGAAAAACTGCACCCAGAAAAATAAATTATTTGATGGCCACCGTTTATTTGGTTTAAGTCAGACATTTATTTCATTTAAATAGATATTTATTTCATTTAAATAACTATTTACTTAATTTAAATTAATATATTTATTAATCAAATGAATGTTTTACTCAAACCAAATAAACGGTGGCTGTCAAATAATTTTTTTTTCTGGGTGTGGAAGTGCACACTCTCGACCTCGCTATCCGGTCTCGTTCCTTTTTTTCCTTCCTACAAAACGGGCCACCCAGAAAAAAATTTATCTGATGGCCACCGTTTATTTGGTTTAAGTAAAATATAATATTTATATAAATCAAATAAATATTTTTCTTAAACCAAATAAACGGTGGTTGTCAAATAAATAATTTTTCTGGGGGCGAGTGTTCGTCGCCCCCCCCCCCCCCAACAGGATAATCCACTAGGAACACGAAGACGTCGAGATTGACCCAGAGCCCTCTTTCGACGGATCTCACCGTCGGAGCCTCAGCTCGGTCACGTGACCGGTACGAGTCACCCGAAGGAGTTCAACGGAGAGCCAACGGCATCGGGAGCTTTCAAACCATCAACTTTCCTCGGGTTTTAATCGCCGCGAATACTTTTAGCAAACTGGAACTAATTGCCGGCTAGTTCCAGGTCTCGGAAAAACTGGAGGTGCGCGCTCTCGACCTCGCTATCCGGTCTCGTTCGTTTTTTTCCCTCCTCCTTCGGCTCGGATAGGCAGGCAGGGTATATACAAAACTGTTACGACCGTGAAGAACGATCCGAGAAACGAACCTCAACATCTGTCGGTCTCTCTTGAAATTCCAGCGCTGGTATATGGGATGAGAGTACTTTGGGTCTGCAGGCTCGTGGGTTATACACACGGCGTCGGTTGCGCGGTTACAGCGAGTAATAGCGTGGCGTGTGAGTACGGTGAAGAGCCGAGGAGCGAGAGCGGGTACGGGCTTCGATGTATCTTCAATTCCGCCGCGAGAATTTCTACCCCCCGAGCGAACGAGAGCGAGGGAACCCGAGGGAGAGCGCGGCGTCGGTGGACGAGAGGAGCGCGAGAGGGTGGGCGAGGGAGGAACGGCTCGTTCCCGGGCTCGCGGGAAGCCCGACGAAGACGCCCGGAGGAGAATGGCATCCCAGGTGTGTTGCCACGCTAACGGCACGACGGGCCAGCCGGGAATACGGTATGCGATGAGGGCCGACTCGAACGAGCGAGGAGGATGTTTCTACTGTTGATGCTGACGCTTCTGCTCCTACTGCTTGGGGTTAAACTAGAGAAGGTATGTGAAGTGGGTAGACATGTAACTGCGGTGAGGGCCCAAGGAAGCGAGAGGGGAGGGTGGGGGGCGGTGTCTTTTTTTGTACCGCGGACGCACGGTCGAGTTTACCGGCTACAAGAAAATAACATCATTACATCCATAAGACTACAGTGCGGAGAGGTTGGCTGGTTTCTCTCATTCTTGGTTTATCTCCGCTCCTCCTCCAGCCCT
>JAPYZC010006816.1:0-12176 GCA_030522665.1 Ichneumoninae sp. A BG-2022a | reverse complement strand
GAGCAAAAAGAGAAAAAAAAAAAAAAAAAAAAAAAAAACGATAATACACACTCAGCCGGAAGCGCTGTGTAAGCTACCCGAATAATTACGACAATTAATTGAAGCCCACAATTTTTACCGGCAAAGGCCTTGCCGGTCTCGGTCCGAGTCGGTCAAGCGTTGGACATCACCGGCAAAGCCGGAAATCCGAAGGTCATCAAGACCGATCGCGTTCAAACGACTCCGTTGCTTCTCGCAGCTGGCGAGAGAGCGGAGCTCGTTGACGATCGTTATCAGCCTCTCTCCAGCGTTCTCGAAGGATTCGTCGTGCTTCGCGAAAAGTCCGAGGGAGTTTAAGACGAACACTGAAAATCGAGCATGAATAAACAATAAAGTAGTCAAAGACACATTAAAGCTTTTTTGTTTTCTTTTCACAATAGTTATTTTGTTGATTTTTTTGTTGTTTTTTTTTTGTTGTTTTTTTTAGTTTGCATTTATAATTGAAACTTTAATCGACTAGCGAAAGCGGTGTGCTTTTATACAACGGAAAACTTACATCGGCTCGAATCGCTAATCGGCGAGATAATAAATGGGCCCGCGTCGCCTCCAGTCGCTTCGCGACAGCTCGCGGCGTCGCGAAGCCACAACGCGCGGACCCTCACATGGCGTTTTGTCATAACGTTTCGAGTTTTTTTTTTTTTTGTTCCTGTTTTTTTACCGAACCGTACAATATGCGACTTCGATCACTATACTATATATAATAGTATATAATATGTATAACGATTTTATTTTATTTTTTTGTTTGTTGCAAAGAGTGCGTTAAATGTCTGCGGACATTTATCGATAGGCACATGACTTTGGGGAAGGGGGGGGGGGATGAAAATGCAAGTTCATATTAGCAAGTCGTCGATACACTTGCTCGTCTGATAAAGGCGAAAAAAAATCATTTCGACGTACACACCGGACGATCGAACCGTCTTACTGAATTCAAATTACTATCAGTTCTGCGAATAAAAAAAAAAAAATTGACAATAAAAGTTCGGACAGGAATTGAAACAGTTGACTTTCCTTTGCTCTCTTGCTCGCATCGTAGCGTTATACAGTACGGTCGTTGCGAATAAACAAATAGCAGCTTGGCGCTTGCCGATTATACTAATTCGTCGCTGTTAATATGCTGCTTCTAGATACACTTGTTCTTCGTCCATTTTTTTTTTATCTAATTCGCCCCTCGCTTCGTTCGACTTACAGGTAAAATATAGTAAAAGTAATTATTGAACTTATATGACAAACAGTAGCTGTTGTTTTTTTTAAATCCTCGTTTCGTTTAGATAGTCCTACCCGTGCCGTACAGCAGCGTGATAGTAACGTATTTCTTTTTTTCTTCTCGTAGATTATGTGCGGCTTTTATCTAGCGAAGCATTTAGATAAACGGCTCTTCTTCGCTATCCTTATATTCCCATCATTTCCTCTTACTTTTTCTTTCTTTCAATTTAGGTTTTCTTCCCATTCTCCAATTATCATTTCTCCACTGTATTTACAATATAGGTATGTATGGTAACGCAAACGATGACGCCGTGATTACTCGGTTCATGTATATCTCTCAACTATTTATCTCTTTTACTCTCTCGCTGTTTTACCGACATGTCTTCTACACCGGAGCCAGCTGTACCGGATATTTAAAAAAAAATAAAGACAAGTTTTTGTCGAATGACGAATAAAAACGGGGTATGCAACGAACGCGCCTAGACTAAATCGTTTTAGTAAAAATTACCCTTGTACCCGCGGCTCTAGGGAGAAAGTTAGGATCCGGGAAAGAGGCTCTCCCGCGGGCGAGTGGGCGAGCTTCGTTTGTATAAAGAATTTTTTTTTTTCGTTTTTTTTTCAAAGCGTTAATCTAAGTCCCCTCAAGTTCCACGTCGACCAATTCGAAACTCATCGCGATCTCGACGGGTCCACGAAAAAACAACAACATCGCGCAACTATAGTGTATAATATTCTTTCGGTGGCCGTTCGGAACGTGAGCGTTCCGAATGACGAGTTAATTTCGTCTGTTCGTTGCCAACAGCGAGTTTGTGAATTGAATTGATGAAAGAAAGGGCGTATGTATAAGAAGAGGATAGAAGATTCGACGGGCTAATGGCAGTGACTCGTGCCAGCTCTGTCCGTTCTCGACGCTTCGCGAAATAGCGCGATTCGTCATCGTAAACTATCTTCTCCGATCTCTCTTCGCAATTCTAACATCGAAACACCATGTTATATCTGCTAATCGACAAATATTCGTGGATAATTGATAAATTCGTAGAACGAACAACGTGTTTTATCGCGGATGTATCTTATGTGTGAATTTGAGTGTGAACTGTGTATGTGTGTATGTGTGTTGCGTGGTGCAGTCTGACGGTAGTTTTTTTTTTCTTTTTTTTTAAATCTTTGCGACGAATGTTTAACGTGCAGCAGGAATGTATAAACACTCTGCACCGATTGGATCGTGGCACGGTGAATTGGGTGGCCTTTTGGTGTATCGAATTATCGAACGGCAGTTATTACGTTTTTTTTTTCTTTTTTTTTAGAAATTTTAAAACAGACGGGCTCGTCTCTTTATCTCGTTTCTGCGCCATTGCGGTAGTCGATAAAATTCCGAACGGCTGCACTGAAGTATCACCTCGAATTCAGCGTCCGACAGATGGCGCTGAAATGAATAACAAGAGACAATTATTGTTACTGATTGCAAGGGGATGCTGGGTCCATTTTTAATTCCTTAATTACCGTTTTTACCGACGGAACTCGGCGATTTCTTAGTTTCAATTTAGAATTGTTATAATGCTACGCATATGCGTAAAATTTTCATTAACGTACAAGGAATTAAGAAAATCCAATATCCATATTGGCTTTCGCGACAATCTGTAATATTCGATTATTTTTATTTCTTGGACGTTTTCAACCGAAATACAAGTAGACGCAGAAGGGTTCATGGCCAGTATTACAGGCCTGTAAAATTTGACGCATATACGTAGCATATTAATAATGTAAAGTCGTTTCTACGAAATCGCCTCGCTCCATCGGTAAAACAGAAATGTCCAGCAACTTCTTACGTTTCGACATCGCAAAATATGAAATCTCGTGGGACTTAAGGGAAAGTGAAATATCGCAGTCGGTAATGAAAACTGTAATGAACTTTTCTCAAGGGTGCTAATTTTTTTGTGGAAAAAGCAAATTCGAGCCCGATGCGGACGGTAATTTCGCATCCGGCCCGAATTAATTTTTTCTCAAAAATATTAGCACCATTGAATAAAGTTAATTACAAAATTGCAACTATTTCTCTCGCACGCACAGCTGTTTCACTTCCCCTTAATATGATTTTTTAAATTTGCAATCTGCGGACGGTAATTTCGCAATCCGGCCCGAATTAATTTTTTTCTCAAAAATATTAGTACCATTGAATAAAGTTAATTACAAAATTGCAACTATTTCTCTCGCACGCACAGCTGCTTCACTTCCCCTTAATATTATTTTTTAATTTGTAATCTACTTTCGCACGACTCGAAAACAAGTGTAAGTTCGTTTACCTCGAGATTGCAACGGTCCACGTCGGCCGGCAGCCTATAGTTGGTTATAACTAGCAAGTGGTAAGGATAGAGCTTGGGCGGTTCGGTCGGTGCAGCGCCCATGTCCGGCAGCGAGCGTCTCACATGATGACCGTGGCTTCGCCCGACGACGGAGCCGAGGCCTCCTGTGTAGGTCGTCGACGACGGCAGGATTCCACCGTCATTCTAAGAAAAATTGGTCAGTATATTTTTTTTCCATTTTGCAAAATAAAGAAACGAGATAAAACATATAGAACAAATATCGCTTCACTATAAGTCACGGCATACGAGAACATGCTGTTCGAACAGGTCGATCAAAATACAACGATGCAAAAATAACGTGTAATCGCTACGCGTGCAAACCCGACGTGACGTGTGTAACAAAAATTTGTACGTCAATGCGGGAAATAAATTCAACGACGACTATTGGACAACAAAAAATTATTAAATCTAATTCGGTGAATAATATATTGTTTGAATTGTATGTACAACAGATAATCGACGTCCATGGAGCAATTTTACAGCGAACATGCAACAACAATTCGTGTGCTATATTCATAGATGTGCAGTGATTTTTTGTACCACGACAAATTGTGACTTACTGGATAGAATCGAATATGTACACTAAAACTCTTCGTATTCGTTTGCAAATTATGCAAAAATTATTTTACAACGCGCGAACGAGCTAAGCTGAATAAAAAATGATTATAGTAATGTAAAAATAACAAAAATGGGCGAGACACAAAAAAACGCGCGATTAGTTTGTAAAGTGAGCGTTGTGACGGATAAAGGTGCAAAAGCAAGCTACAAACCATGCTAATTCGCCGGGAGTAGAAGGGGGCTGTTGTGGTACATACCAGTGCCCGCCGGTCCACATCCGTGATGCTGCCTGTCGATACTAAATATTCGGGAAAACGGGAAAAAGAAAATCATGTCAAACCGTATTTTACAAACCACTGTAAATTTGAACGTTATTCCGTACCTGATAACCACGAAAATTCACCAGAATAAATAAGTGAAATCATTCAATAGGCCCTTTCGTGATATTTTACCTCTCGAAAAGTTTTGTTTTTTTTTTTGTCCCAAAACTATTTATTGCATTTCGAACTATCCGAGGATTAAACGCACTATTGAAAAATTTCACGGCAAGTAATAAGAGAAAATGAACGAAAGTTTTGAGATATCAATATGTACCGTAGAACAGATGAAATATACAAAGTGCAGGTACAGAGTCGTTCGGAATGTATTAATTTGTACACGTTGATGATCCGTACGAAACAAATGACGGAGCTGCTTCGTACGACCGTAAAGAGAAATATTCAGAGTACAGATATACAGTGTATCGATATCTAGAAGAGCCTTTCTTTTTCCTATACTTAAGGTAGTCCTTGCGAATAATGTTCACTTCGCATAAGTTTCAGAGAAATGAGAGGGAATTGCAAACACCTCTGGATGATGTAAAAATCTGAACAAAAATCAAGCCTGTTAAAGGTGCTGAAAAGATTCATTTTCCATAATAATACTTGCAAAATGTTATTAACAAATTGATGAAAAATAAAATTGTTGAACAAATCTCCTGGGAACCTAACTTGTTTTGTTGTGAAAATGATTCGTTCACTTTTCTGAATACGTATGAATTTTTTCAGATTTTTTAATTCACTTTGATTTTTTTTTTTTTTATACGGGTGAAATGTGTAGTCATACAATTCAAAGTGACTCATACGTATTCAGAAAAATAAACGAATCATTTTAATTTTGTTAAAAGTTAGATTTCCAAGGAGATTTGCTGAACATTTTTATTTTTCATCAATTTGTTAAAAACATTTTGGAATTATGAATTTTTTCAGCACCTTTAATATGCTCGATTTTTTTCAGGTTTTTATACCCTCGAGATCTGTTTGCAATTCCCTCTCAATTTCTCTGAAACTTATGCGAAGTGAACACCATTCGCAAGGATTACCTTAAACTATTCATCGAAGTTCGAATTATCCTATTGAGAAATTTCACAGCATTAACGGAAAATTACCAAAACTCTTGAGAAATTAATATGTACCATGTAATAGATAAAATATACAAAGTACAGATACAGAATCGTTCGGAATGTATTAATGTGTGCACATTGATGATCCGTACGAAAAAAAACGCCGTTGCTGCTTTGTACGTCCCTAAAGAAAGTAATCCACGCAGCATTTCGGCTTAGTTACTGTAACACAGCCTCGGCGAGACATGCGTAAAACAAACTCGGATTTAGGAAGGATATCGGAGGTAGAAGGCGCGTAAAAAAAGTCATTAGGATATTAGTATATCTGCTGTTCAAATGAGTCTCGAAAAAGTAAACGTAAGCGCAAAGGCGGTCAAGAAAAAAAAAAAAAGATCGAAAAGAAAAAAAAACGGGCGTGGGAAGATTAAGTAATAATTGTGACAATTGAAATGTTTTTTACACTAAAAAAAAAAAATCGTATTTACAATACTCACTGTCCGATTTGCCGGAAGAAAAGTCGGTGCTGTGCGTCTTGTCGCCCATTCCGCTGAACGAGTAATCACCCTAGGCGAGAAGAATCGAAAAAAAAAACAGAAAATATTGTTGACAATAGAAATTGAAAAAAAAAATGTATATAACACGATCACAAAAAAGAAAATTATAATAACACAAATATATATATATATGTATACATATATATTCGCAGTGTGTGTTATCGGATGATTATTCGTAGCGTTAAGAGCACGGTGCAATTTCGTATCACGTAATCGCGGTGCAGCCAAAGACTTACAGGGAGAGCAGATACGGAACCGCCGGTCGAGGAGAAGGTGTGACTTCGCGGTGCCAGACCGTATCCCGGCTTCGGGATGTGCCGAAGGGAGCTCACAACTTTAAATTTCAATCGACAACAAATTACTCATTAGTCTTCATCGGGAAACTTACTATTTATTTCGATCCCATACGAATGCCCAACGTTCGCAATTGAGTATTGGAAGAAAAACGACAACAAAAATATTAACGATATTGTAATCGGGGAAATGATTTTTTTTTTTTTTTGTGATTTAGAGAGGAAAAAATCACCGTAAGAACTCTCGCCCGCTTTTCCACCATACCAACCCTACCGTCGAATATTGTTGCTAGAGCGAAAGGATACAACCGGCCGACGACGCGGTTCTCTTTGCACGTCGTACGATTTTTTTTTCTTTTTTTTTCTTTACCTCGCGCATCGATGAGTCCCGCGCACACGCACGTTTCGAATAATCGGCATCCGTCTTAGCAAAGCCTTTCTTTACTTCATCTATTCTGCATACTGTGTGCATCTCACCCCGTAAACGTCGGCGAGTCGAAAGTAAATTTTACTTGAGTCTTGTCAAATTAACCCATTCGCTCTTTGGACACGTAACAATTTTTTTTTTTTACACCAAGTCCACTTTTTTTTTCTTAAAATTTTACTCGGACTTAGAAATTGTCAGTGGAAAGTTCCGCATCATTTGCCGCAACGTTGAGCCACAAATAAACGATTATTCAACTTTCGTTGCGAAGCAAAGCAAATCTCGAAAAAAAAAATTTTCACCATCACAAAGCTTCCTCTATGAGGAAGCAAAAAAATACTATTTATTTTTTTATAATTTCTAACCACACATACTATTTATTTTTTTATAATTTCTAACCACACAAAAATTTGTGTTTCGGATATGAAAATAAGACGTCTGAGCGAAAGGGTTAAGACATGTATTTAGTTAAAATTCTTCAGATCAGATTTTTTTTGAAAATACGAAAATACTTGAAATCGCATAATTATTACGGGGTGAGATACGGGCGGGATTTGATCTCCACAACTCACCGAATTATAGTGCCTACTGGCGTTTGGAAGAGTGAAGGCTCGTTGATTACCAACAGGAGGATAGTTTCTGGGGGCCGGGGAACGAGTCGATGATCTCCCGGCTGTCGGCCACGCAAAACACACGACACAACACACAAAATAAAACACAAATAGAGAAGATACGACAGGTGTCGAAGATGTGAGACGTGTAAATTAATGGTATTATATATGTATTATATATATATTAATTTTCTTTTAACAGCATTTTAAATATAAAAAAAAAAATAAATTTATTTTTAAAAAAATTTTTTTATAAAAAAAAAAAAAAAAAAAAAAAAAAAAAAAATCAAAAATCGCAACGTCGAAAGATGCTTCGAAAGCTCGAGTCTCCCCCGGCGTCTTTCGACATTGCATTCTAGATCTCTGATGGGATGAGACGATAGTACGCGATCGAGGTTTGTCGACGGGAAAGTGTTTGGATGTGATGAGCGATATACCGAGAAACGCAGCAGCGAGTATTAGAGCGAGAGTGCATTAAAAAAATAATATAAATAGCTAGTTCATGCAGAAAATTATAAACGATTTTGTGAGAAAAGGAAGCGGTGTCGCCTGTTGAGCCATTGTAAATTGTGGCGAAAGGTGTGGGATTTACTTTTTTTTTTTCATTCACGCAATTGTAAAATTTGAACCGTGTGTTAGTCGTGTGAAGACTTAACGTAATAAAAAGCTGGCAAGAGCGCGTGTGATAACCGCATGCATAGGCTGAATACATCACCTGTAACTCGAGACTGGACGGCCAGTGTCTCGGCATTGATCGGTCACGTCCATTACTCGATTAAACGTTCCCATTGTTACAAAAGTAGTAGCGAAGAGGCTTTTGCTAACGCGCTCGCGTCTCTCGAACGAGGAGACGTTACTCTTTTTTTTATAATTTTATTAATTGTTTTTTTTTATTTGTTCTCTCTCACCTATGTTCGACTAGCTAGAATATTATCGTGACGATAGAAAACGTGCGCTCATCGGCATCGGTATTGGAAAACCTCGCTATCGTTCCGAGGCTCAACGGTAGAGTGGTGGATCATGTTAGTGTTATGTGCGAACGTGTGGACATGTATGAGATGAGACATACGCATGTGGTTAATGAAATGAAATATATTAAACAATTTTTTTTTTTTTCTTCTAATTAAAAAAGAATCAGTGATATTTCGTCTATCAAAAGTGGTAATTGAGATATGAGAGTGGTAATTGTGTATCGTAGGAAATGGCAAGGATAACTCACCGTTGTAACTCGGTCCCGTGCTAGACTTGTAACTCACACCGTCCTCGTCCTCCCACGGTCGGGCGTGATCAATGTTTCTTGACGGAGCTGCGAAAGATATTTCAACGGTTTTGTGAATACGATGATTTCGGTGGAATATCTGTGTTTTTTTTTTTCAGCCCTTTAACGATCGACGGCAATAAAGGTCGTGACTGTAATGTTTTTGTAATTTAAAGATAGAATACCGAAGGTGTGGAAGTGAAATATAGCGAAATAAAAATTGTTCACCGTTAAAGAGTTAAAAACTTGTGTCCCAAAAAGGATCATTTGTGTGGTATAAACGCAATTGTTTTCAACCCTTAATCGATCGTTGGGAATAAAGCTCGAGACCATAATTTTTTAGAATTAAAAAAAAATTTAGTAATGGAAGTGAAATATGGCAAAATAAACATTTTTCACCGTTAAAGAGTTAAAAACTTGTGTACGAAAAAGGATAATTTGTGTGGAATATCTGTGATTTTTTTCAACCCTTTAAAGATCGGTGGGAGCAAAGTTCGTAAGTATAAAATTTTATAACTTAAACATATATTATCGAAATGGATCTTTAGAAGTGAAAAGCAGCGTGGTAAAAACTGTTCAACGTTAAAGGGTTAAAAACTTCTCTACGAATAAATATAACTCACAAGCTCCGACCGGACTCTCGTAGCGAAGTCTGTAAGTCGGTTCTCGAGCTGCGGACGCCGTTCTCGATGCGTTTCTCGGATCGACGTTTGCAGCCCGGTGTCGCAAATTTTCACGGTCCTTCTCCCTGTCCTGCAGAAATACTTTGGCAATTCCCGTGTCGATTTTGCTCAATTCATCGTGCTCCTTTTTAAGCTTTTGCTCGACCTCCTTTATGTATCCCTTGTGATCGACCTCGTCCTCGTCGTCGGATTCAGGTACGCCCTAAAATAAATTTTCAAATAAAATCGGAAATCGTGACAACGTGAATATTGCGGCTGGTGCCGCAGAGAGCTTGAGTAACCACTCTCATCGACGGTGACGAGTCAACTTTGATGAAACGAATCCTTCGTGATAACTGGATAACCGAAAAGTCAACTTTAAAAAATATGAAAAAAAAAAATTAGTATATTATGCTGTCCGAGTGAATCGAGGGCAGAAATCACACGAGATGAAAAGCTGTTCCCTTCCGTGCAGCATACGATACTTTTTTCCGACTTCGTTAAAATAACTACATTTCTTGAGTGGAAAAATCTCCATATTTGCCAATGACCATACTCCCTAGGGAGTAATAGGGTTTCCAGAGGGAGTGATGAGTCCTATTATTCCTTAGGGAGTGATGAAACCGTATTGCCCTAGCAACTCGAGTAACCGTGGTTTTTATTAAGAATAATCGTAGAACAACCGAAAAAATTACGGTAGTTTCAGGTCACTTTTTATTCCATACAAATAACCATAAAAATAACCGTAATTTCAACTTCTACGTATGCATGGTTAATGCTCCGGTTATTTTTTCGGCTACTCGAACGAAAAAACGACCGTTTGCAAGCACATGCGCAGAAGTTAAAATATGTATATTTTTACGATTATTTTAGCGGTAATAAACAGAGACCCGCAATTAGCGTAATTTTTCGGCTAATTTTACGCTGGCTGATTTGTATAAGATTTACATAATTCTGTATTAATAGGCAAATATAGTTATTTTAGCGGAGTGGGAGGAAAAATCTTAAGTACTATTTTTCCAGCAAAGTTAACTCGTCGGTACACTCAAGCGCTCCGCGGCGCATGTACCAGGCGATTAGCTTGACGATCGAAACCTTGTAAGTGTCGGACCATCGCCTGCGTCTCTCGGGATCGGTGTACGGATAAGGAGGTGCAGGAAAATCGTCTCTCTCTATAGGTGGTTTAGTTCCGGGCGGTGGTTTCATGGCGTCCGGATAATGAGCGAGTTCGATCGGCTCGTCGTTGTCGACCTGGCTTCCAGCAGCCGGTGATTTTGGTCTCGCGTCGCTCAGAGCATCGACCAGAGCTCGCATGCCGGAACGACTGCTGCGTCCACCGCTGCTTCTTATCGAACGCGATGCTGTTGAATAACACGTTTGTTTAAACGTTACACAATCGGATTCGATGTTTGTCTACTTTTATAGTTCGCGCGGCTAAATCATTCTCGTTAGTTTTATATCTCTCTCGAGGCAGATATCGCGATTAGAGATGCGGAAATACCGGTATTTTAATATTTCATACAATTAACGCAATAATACAGTATTGTGATGTTTTTTTTTTTTCCTCAATATTTTTTGTTGTGAAAATATGATCACGAAAGTTTCTCATAAATTTACTGGAAAAGGTGGTAAAAATAATGTATATGAGGCATTCCATATGGTTTCGAACGGACAAAATCCCAACCCTCTCCAAAAAAGTTGTAATTTCACCACAATTCATGATTATTTACAAGAGATATTTGTAATTTTTTTCAGAATTTTTGGATCGTATTTTTTTGAGATATTGAAAAATTGAACTTTTTTAAAAAACCTCTATATCTTAAAAACTATTAGCCGTACAAAAAAACGCTAGAGACATAAAAGTTGCAGTTTTAAGTGAACTTTTAAAAATTACATTTTGTAGATTATTTTGAATGCAATAAACGTGCATTTCTATGAAAAATAGACGACAATATTTTTTCAGCCATGTCATGTCATGTTTGATTTTTCTTAAAAAATACCAGAATTAACATTGTTGGTTAAATTTAACGTGAAAATGTACAAAATCTACCTATTTAAATGTGAAATTACCGAATGAAAAATGGTAAACTTCATGTACATAGTTGCGAAATTACTGTTAAAAAAAATTGTTTGTAAGATTACCGTACCTTTTTTACGAAAATTCATATTCATCATTCGTATTTTCATTTTTTTAAATCAATTAATTCAGCTAAATCCGGTAAAATTACCGTTCCCATTCAGCGCTCACATCTCCAATCGCGACAAAGCTAGTTCGTCGAAAAACTCACAGCTCGGCCTATGAAAGTGTGGACTCGTCGGTGGTTTGTCGTAAGGCTGTATCGGCCGTCGAAGGTATCCCTGACTAGGCGTCTCTGTGAGATACGAGTACGTGTAAATTCTCGATACGTCCTCGGCCCCGCCGCGTCCGTACTCGCGTAATATCAATCCTGGACTTCCGGTTCTCGCTGGATAATACTGAACAGAATCGATCGAATGTTTATTTTATTTTTGCACGACACGTCGAAGTGCGACGCGCGGTGCAATGGACATTTTGCCGGTGCAGAGACGGGGATGAAACATCGCGTGTCTGAAATTGGATCGAGCGTATTTGCTCGCGCACGGACACGCGGAGCCAACACGCCCGTCCGATCGCAGGCACGCAGATGCAAGCTTCGAACTTCGTTAAGGTAGTACTAGCACAATGACTGACGCCGCCTAAGTTCGAGAGAAAAAAACAAAGATTACAAACACTTCTCGATGAGAAAAAAATCTGAAAAAATTCTAGTATATAAAAGGTGCTGAAAAGATTGTTTGTGCATAATAATAATTTCAG
>JAPYZC010006812.1:0-12802 GCA_030522665.1 Ichneumoninae sp. A BG-2022a | reverse complement strand
TATTATTACAAATATTATAGAAATAATATTGTTTTTAATATACCGGTAATGCAATATTCTTACATACGTGTCAATGAAATTTAATATACTGTATATGCACAAAACTTCACATACATTTATGCATTTTCAAACAGACATTATTTACAGTGTAGTAATTACTGCAATGCCGGTAGTAATTGCTGAACCTCCAGTAGTCACTAGTGGACCCCTAGTACATAGTTCTTTTCGGTGAGGTGCCCTGCCCTCTATTCTGCTACTAAATTCTCCGAAAATTTCCCACGAACAGGTGGTGATCGTGAAAAAAAAACCAGTCTGGACACTTAGAAGTGCTCGGCACGCTCATTGTATCGGCGGACCGTACGAGTGTCGTGGACTCTATTGTGTCGAGCTCACCGTGAGCGGGGCAAGGCTCACGGCCGAATATCACGCGAAGCGCGTCGATAGATGGCAACGGTTAGCCATGAAGGTGACACAAGGGTCCTTGCGATCGATGCGATTTCCGACATGTGCGTCATACAAGTGCGTACTGAGTAACGCACTGCACCGAGCTAAGTACTGTACACACTGTGTACCAGCGGAGAGTAAAGTGGGCCGTGCACTCATTGTCATGTACAAACCCGACCGAGCCGAGATTGTCGATACGGTCCGTTTTTCAGTTTCCGCTCTCCAATGTTCGGTTGAACGAGGCGCAAAGTACCGTGTGAAATATATTATATATTTAAAAAATCTTAATTATTATTTTTTACATCGTGTTAAAAAGTAAAAACTAAATTAAATGAGTATAAAAGTTAATATAAAAATTAGTATAAAAATTAGTATAAAAATTAGTATAAAAATTAGTATAAAAGTTAGTATAAAAATTAGTATATAAATTAGTATAAAAATTAGTATAAAATGATGTTAAATTTGTTTTCAGAGGGCTCCGATAATTCCGCCGATAAGAAACGAAACTGTAAGTACCCTCCGAAGCATGAACGTAAACATTCCACTTGAGAAAAAAAAGAGAAAAATACCTTGCACACTGCGCCCCGCTCTTCCCCGTACACGTGCGTGAGATCGCCGCGGACTCGGTGGCAGATAAATTACGAAGAACTCTGTGCATTGCAACAGGTGGGCTATTGTCAAGCCTCGCGGCAATGAGGCACGCTAGAGTACCATTCATCCGCGAGATTAACGATTCGACGATTCTGTGCGCTTTCGAGATTTAATCTTTAGCGGCCGTGTTTGTTAACGCGGACAAATAAAAGGTGTTCGTTTAGAGAATCGTCACCGGTCTTACGAATTTGCACACACGGCCAGGACGGTCGGACAGACGTTTCGCGCTGTGGGCAGGGAAACGGAACGATCGCGCTGAATTACGGTCTGCACCTTGTAATAAAAAAGAAAACAAGTAACCCGCACCCGCACGGTGACATATGCGAGCAAATCGTCGGGGTGCACACTTTTTCACCGTGCACTTGCGGACAAGCGTAAAAATACGAAACACGTATGTGCAAACGAGGAAACGCACATTGTGCCGTTATTATTGCACAGTGTCCGCACCCCCTCGTTTTCACGGGCGTAACGGACGGGTTTCTTTGCGGGAGGGCTTTTTTTATTTCTTTATTTCATTTTTTTTTTTTGCAAACCCTATTATTGTCCTACGAGATACGCGGTTAAAACTGGATTCGTGGGAATTCCAGATCGTACGGCTTCGAGAGATCCGCCCTCTCTTCCTGGCTCTATTGGCATATCGGGCACGGAAACAAAACGCACGAACTCCGTCGGTTCGCAACGTACCTTTCGCCCTGACCGGAGTGTGGGAAATATTTTTTTGCACCCTCGATACCAACCGATATTGACATTGACGCATCTTCGATTATTTCGGCGCTCTTTATAGATAGATAGATTTGTTTATTTCGTGTTCTAGGCCCCCCTAAGAACACCGTGCCACAAAATACAGATTACAAGTAATCCAAAAACCAGCATAAATGAAAACTGTGAAAATAATATAACGAAATGCGAAAGCAATAATAAAAAATATTAGAACAAAAATAATGAGATAATAATAAAAATACTACAAGGAAATAAAGTATCACAAGCGATGATAAAACATAATCCAAAAGAATATAAACCAAAAGTTGCGAAAAATAATTATAAAGCCGTAGTCTTTTAATTCCCAAATTATTGTACAGTGCGGGGCAAAATGGACCACTTGTTTTTTTTTTTTAATAACTTTTTTCCGCAATCGCCGCCAGAGATTTTACTCCAATGGCCTAGTTTTTCCGTTCGAGGAAAAACACGATATTCCCAAATCGGAAAAAAAGTTGGAGATTCAAAGTTTTTTCGAGTATCGGCTGGTCGATCGCGAGAAACTCGTGTGTCGCGTCCGGAAAAATATCGCGTTCGGTGCACGAGCTTCTCGTTAATAAACGCCCGCGAGTGTCGCGTGTCAGCTTCCCATAATCGAAGAACGGACCGGCAAAAACTTTTAAAGTTACCGATACGAAAAAATATAGAAAAAACACTGGAGAGAAAGAAAAAAAAATAAAAGAATAATAATAATAACAATGTAACAAACGACGATACGTTGCATGCAATTAAGTCCGTGGCGTGCTATTTTCCGCCAATTATTAGTTCCCAGGGAACTATTAGAGGCCGAGTCTCGATTCCCATCAAGCTGCCAAGATTGGGGCGCATGTCTGGACGTAGTATCGGCCACTCGTTAAATTACTTGTAGCCCCAAAGGTAGCTAATGTGCACGTTGCGTTCTCGTGAATTTCCCGTGCTGCCCAAGCGTGAGGTAACTTTTCGGAACCGAGTTCGAAAAACGAGCACGGTCCTCCGTTCTCTCTGATTGAAAAAAAATCATACACTAAAAAAAAAAAATCGATGCATTTTGGATTCCGATTTACCGCAGGATTGAAAAAAAATCATACACTAAAAAAAAAGAAATCGGCGCCTTTCAAATGCCGATTTACCTCAGAATTGAAAAAAAATCATACACGAAAAAAAAATCGCCGCATTTCGCATTCCAATTTACCCAGGATTGAAAAAAAAATCATATAAAAAAAAAAAAATCGCCGCATTTCGAATTCCGATTCACCGCAGGCGCGATAGCGAAGGTTGCGCGAGGCTTTACTCGTTACTCGGGCTCGATGTTCGCCGACGCGCATTGCCGAGATTGAGGGTGGAACGAGGACTGTGACGCAAACAAGCACAGCCACCCTCATGTGACACTTGAATGACACGTAGAGGGGAATGCTTTGACATCGTAATGCTGTAGGTGCAATCGCGCAGATTGCCCGTCGTCAATTACTTACTCCGATGACTCCGTTCTGAACTCACAAGTAAACCGCCCCCCCCCCCCCCCCACCTTAAGCCATGTGACCCAGGAGCATTTTTCGATTTGTACTCCAAACTTTCGTAGTTGACCCCTTTAACGAAGCTTTTGTGCAATAAACTTAATCACGTTCGGGCGTTGGGATGAAATATTAATTTCTATGCGTCGCTGTTACTATTAGGGAGGGGCAAGATGGAACCATCTAATCGAGATAAAGTGGTTTTTTTTATATGTCGCGAACATTTTTTTTAAATAGATCATTTTGCCCCGCTCTTGCTGTCTACGGTTACTCGGTGTAATTTTCGGTGTCCCTGGATTTCCGCTTCGTGGTTATTAATTCGATAGTCAGTACTAAAGGTCTTAATCAGCGTAATAGAGATCTCTCGGCCAGACGGCATGGTAATTATACCGAAGAGCATTCGTGCTCGATGACCGTTTCGATTCCGTTTGAAACGATTATTTATTCGGTTGATATCGAGAGACCCGGGGATTATTCGTGGAGAATCGTGACATTGGGATTTTGTTTAATCGATCCGATCGATTTTTGTTATACGACGGCGCGAGCCCTCGGAAGTGAGTGGGCTTTTTTGTAGTGTCGCTGGATCGCAGGTCGGGTCATACAAGACAATACAATAAATGTAACGCAATACATTTTTTTGAAATTAAATTTAGAATCAAAATTAAGCAACCATGCAAAGTCGATTCACACGTAGAAAAAAAAACATTTGACTAACTCCCTGTAAATAAATATTTGTGGGTGAGTTCTTGAATCCAAATATGCTCAACTATGCCTTCTTTTCTTTGTGATTGTTCACTGCTAGTGGAGTTTTTAAATTGCCAACAGTACATCCGATTCCTTCCGCGTGAAACATTTCGTCCGTTTTCATAGCAAAAAAAAAAAAAAACACTTTACAGAGCAGATTTGTGTGAAAACTAAACTCTAAACTGTGACAAGACTGGAATATAAGAATGCCTATTTCAGTTGCGCATACATGTCGAATATTTCCGGATTTAGTAGAACAGAACAGAACTACATTCAACAACGCATCCTATTTGTGATAAATAAACATTTATTAACCCGTCAAAAAAATGATCTCTATGGATGCAGTTTTGGCCGAGCATGTAAGAGAGCTTGTGCGAGCGCCGTCCCGTAAAAGTTATTGTCATGGAAAAACGGAGGCACCGCAAGATCGCTAATTTGGCACGTGCCGCGCAACGGAAGCCCTCGTGTATGTCTCGAGAAATTCGATATCTATGGTGTGTGTACTTATATATATATATATATATATATATATATACTGCACAAGGTATAAAATGATATAGCCGCTCATGGTCTTGCGATATAAAATAGAGTACATGTGTGCGGAATATGGTTGTTAAAAGGATCTTTGGTGGCACGAGCCAGGATGCGAGCGAGACACTCTATCCAGAAGGTAGCACGCACCCCGGATCCTATATCCCGCTACTCGATAGCCTCGAACTGCATACCACACGCCGTCTGGAGAACTCGCTCCCCGTTCTCTCTGCACCCGCTGTAACTTAACGTCGCGTAACGAAGTTAACCCAACTTTAACCCTAATGGGTTAAAGTTGGGTTGGGCCTGCCAATTAATATTGACAGGGCTAAAAAAGATAAGCCTTGTTACGTTATATGACGATTGACGACATATGAGACGTGACGTCCTCTATCAGAGGTGGGCAAATACCCTGAGTACTTGAAGTGGGTATTACACTGAGAAAAAATAACGTAGTAAAAGTAACAATACCGACTTTATACCATAAAAAATAGTTCAGAGGGGGAATGTTTATGAAGGACTTAGGTCGATAGCCAATTGGCAATATATTTATACTCTCATGACAACTTACACTATGTAAATGCTATGTACCAAAAACTGTTCCATCTGGAAAATTGTCAATAAATCCACTAATATACTACTATAATATAACCAATTGAATATATACTGTCAAAAACTATCTATATAGACGTTCCCCTTGGGAACTATTGGTATAGTAGAAAATACTATCCTTTTTCTCAGTGTAAAGTACTCAAAGTACTGAGCGCGAGGTAGTTCTTGGGTGCTTGCGTAATGAGTATTGGCAGAACTAAATTCTTGAAGTTTTGGGTAGTGGGTACTGACTCAGTACTTGATGCTTCGATACGTATACAAGTACTTAGTGCATTTTGACCAGCTCTGTCCTATATGACATGAAGTGACGTCATACAGGATTTTGAACTATTGCCCGAAAACTCTGCACAAATATAATAATCCACACAAATACTGTCATCAAAGAACTTTGGTATTGAATTTAGCAGAAATATATCCAAGCAGTCAGATTTGATGGAATTTTGATGTTATTTAAAAAATTACTAAAAATTGTCCGAATGGAGTTAACTCGAGGTATCGAGCTGAAATTTGACACGGGAATGGACTGACACTGTACCATGTTTCGAACTAAGTTTGGCGAAAATTTATCTAACCGTTTAAATGTTATGGGAATTTGAAAATGTTGAGTTCTTGAAAAAATTTGTTTTTTGCGACTGAAATATCACGCTAAGAGTGATGTTTGATGTAGTTTTGTAATCAGCGGTGAATAATACATAAAAAAAATTGCCTCAAAACGACGAGATCCGCAAATTTCAGTTTGCGATTTCCTACAATATTGTTGCGCTAAATTTTGACGGCTTTAATTTCATGAGATCCAGAAATTTCTTTAAGTTACGAAAAATGAGCAAAGTAAAATTTGCACACGGCTACCTCATTTATTATAATATTCGCTTATAGTTTTCTCGATGAGGAATCCAAAATCCATTACCGAGCTTTCTTACAGAGAAAGCTATGCCCAAAATAAAAAAAAAATAATGTCTACAGGAAAGAGGCTTTTCGAGATTGAAGGGTTGAAAAAGAACAAATTCATAGCCTCACAAGGTACCAGTGATCGGACACCTAAGGGAGGAGTCCCAGTCCACAGACGTGTCTCAAAAATCGCATTTCCATCTCGCACACTCACGTTTTGTCCGGCCACTGGGACGTGTCCGGACATTGGGACGTTAGCATTAAGCCGGCACTGACCCGAGGATATTATTCCCTGCTTAATTGATCCACGGTGCCAAGGGTATCCTCCGGTAAAACTCCACAAGCTGACAGCTATTTATTCCGGATGATAATACGTTGGCGCGTCAAGTGCGAGACGGTGTAAATACGCGATATGAATAACGAAACGGTCGATGTGCTATTACAACATGTGCGTCCGAGAATCGATGGACGTTGCGTTCCCGCTTAAGCGTTATTACCGTTAAGTATCGGAGTTGGTGTCGGTTTAATACGTGCGTGTGGAAAATTGGAGCGGGACGTAAGAAAGAGGTGGCAAGGTGCAGGTTCCATAGTTTATTCCCTTTGTAAATGTCGATGCGGTGTCATGGCGTCTCGTCATACAGTCGACAGCCTATTCTTCAACTTACCCCCCCCCCCCTCCTCCCCCCAGCCGCCCGGCGACTAAGCTACCGACCCCCCGACGGCCACAAAGATAGAACGCGAAAAAAAAAATCTATATCTCTTTCTTACTGTTCATCCATCCATCGGAGCATGGGATACTCGAGCGTGGAGGTCAACGACACCGAGTTCGCCAGCTCCAAGTAGATATGTCTCCTTAAGTCCCGGACCGATCAGACTCGTAACTCAGGAACTAAGCTGGGCAAAATACTCGAAAATATCCAAAATACAAAATACTATATGTATTTAAAATCCAAAATACTATATATAGGGGAAACCAGGGCAAAACGGGAACGCTAAGCCATAAAACCTGCTAAAACGATACCGAAAGCATAGATCCATTGTTTTTCACACCAAAATTGTGTTGGCACTGGCTTTGAAAGGATATAAAAACAACCATGTGGGGCAAAACGGGGTACGTGTCCCCATTTTGCCCCATGTCCCCGCTTTGCCCCGGCTTCCCCTATATAAAATCCGAAATACTTTTTGTACTTAAAATACATTTATAAGTACATCGTTTAAGTACTTTTGAAAATACCTCTTAACCACCAATACGGATGCACGGGATGGACGGGAATCACGTCCATCCATCCTGTCGATCCATCCCGTCCATCCTAACCGTACCTTAATGTGGAGAAGATGCAAAGGTATTTTGTATTTTGTGCTTGAAGAGCCCGAAAAGTTCTCAAGATACCAGAAAAGTATTTGAGTATTTAAAATACCTGAAATGCGCCAAGTATCTAAAATACGTATTTAAAATACCTGAGATACGTCAAGTATTTAAAATACTGCTCAGCTCTGCTCAGGAATCAAATTTTTATTTACGGAATCCTTTCAGTGGGATTTTCGGGGAAGAGGAAATCGCTCGTCTTCGTCTTAATTTAATCCGTGTGTTCCGCAGATTTCTCTCCAAGTTGACCGTAGAGTAGACCGGGGTAAAATGGACCATCTTTACAATTTTTTTTTCTCGCAAGACACAGGAAAAATGTCCTCGTCGCAAATGGAGTTCCGTTTTGCCCCGCTCTCTTCTGTCGGTACAGCGTTCTTTGTTAAACGACGCGTTAAGGGACGAACGGTATTGCGGTTATATGTATATAGATATACAGCAGACTCGAACGAGACTCCTTCGCTATGTCGAACCGATGATCGGGCTTGTGTGTATCCGAGGGGTTTCGCCCGAGCTCCCCGTTGCGAAGATAAAAAAACACGATATTGCCTTCGCACTAATTCCGTTGATGTCCCGAGGAAGCCCGGGTGGCTTATGTTAATCACGCGGTTAAAGAAACCCCTCTGTCCTATACCCGAAACTGCGGCTCGAGGAGTCGCCGAAATAGTCGCCGCATAAATTATTGTACCGAACAAAAAAAATCAAAATGTAAAAAAAAAAAATCGAATCGAAATAATTTTTTTTTATGGATCGAACTTTTCGATACTGTATAATGTATGTTAATTAGACACTTCGTGAAACCCTGCATTCCCCTCGAGCTTAATATTTGCGGCTTAGGGTGAAGCGAAGGTGATGCTCCCCCCCCCCTTCCCCCCTGGTGGATCGTGTATGGTTTCCGAATACTCCGTTGTAAGCCCGTGAGAGCATCTGGCGTTTTTCATATATAAGAAAGAGAACGATATTACTAATTCGTCGAGTCTAACATACCGTTGCATACTCACCCGAAACTTTCACCCTTAAAATGCTTCTCCGTTAAATTGTTAACCCTTCACCGGATCCTTCTTCAAATTTGCCAAGACGCAACCTTCGAACGAGTCGAAAAACAAGTTAATGAGCTAAAGAAATCTGTAAAAATTCACATACGTACCTTGAGGTGATGTTTTTTTTTATAAGGCAGAAGAAAATTTATTACAAAAATCCGCATCGTTTTTGTGCTTAAACGAAGGCATGGTTGCGATGGGCAAAAACGGTACTTGAAGATACTTGATCGGCAAAAACGGTAATTGAAAATGGTACTTGAAAATGGTACTTGAAAATGATACTTGAAAATGGTACTTGAAAACGGTACTTGAAGGATTAAGTTCGATAAGACTTTTTATTTTTTTCAAGAAATTGTATTGTGAGGATTGAAATGTCTTTTTTGTTTCTGTAAATCAACCTCAAAATATGACATCAAGTGCGTTATTTGAGCTACGGAGGAAACATCTGTTTCGTTACAAAAAGTATATGATTACGCAATAGGAGCGTTGACACGAAACCATCGATAGACGAGCAATAATTTCAATTTCCCACGCATACGTTAGGGTGGATCCGGCATGTCCGTGAATTGTTGGCAAAAGGGAAAACAAATTTACGAACGATTCAACGAGTGAGGGGCGTCGTCGGTCATCCCTCTGAAACTATCGTACAGGTGGGCCGGGATAATTGCATGGTGGGTTGTGTTCCGTAGCTATGGAAACGTTTATACGAAGCCTTTGCATAGGCTTTTTTTCGCTCATCGTCAATTTTCATTGCTATAAACGTCGAACAACACACAAAAAAAAAATTATTTTCATAGCGCTTCCTCATAAAAGTCAATTTATAATTTTTATATTTATAATTTACTAAATTTGTCATACTACATTTGTCATTGGTCGAACGACGTAAATGTCATGGTATAAATAAATAAACATTCAATCAACCGATTAAATAAATTGTTTTCTGCGGTTGCTGCTAGATGACGATTTCTGTCGATAACGCGTATCCACATATTTATCCATATATATCATATATATCTATATATAGGTATATTATATCGTAAGTAACGGGGCTGAAGCGAAGGGCACGGTGGAGACAGGACGTAGGACGGAAGTATCGCGGTCACTCTTCCGGGCAGCTGCTCCCGGTGTAGCCGCTATAGATACTACGGGGTAAAGCAATCCAGTATGGGACATCGTACAAGTGCCATTACCACCGGCGACACCAAGGGTTTCTCATTCGATAGTTCCCGCAAGTTCGATAATTACAATCGAGATGGATATCGTCATTATGTGGGCTCCGACACTTTTGTACATTTCTAAGCGAGAATCACTATCGACATACGTTGAATCACACAGGATTTCCTTTTTTTTTAATAGATATTTATTTTTGTATATATATTTTTTTATATTTGTATTTTTTTTATAAATATAAATATAATAACTTCTAATTATTATAAATCTAAAATATAAATATTTTATATTTGGCGTATATAGCTAGTTACCAGGCGTATTATTTGCGTATAGCTGCTCGATTTGTCGGTAATCGACGACATTTTTTCATTTCAGGATTAAAAGTATAGTAGATAACGAGGAAACGGTGGGCAGCAGGCGAATACATTAATAGCCTTCGATCAAGAGTTCGTCGCAGACGAGAATTCAAATAGCAATTAAGATCGATATCGGCATTATGTGGTCTTCGATACTTTTGTACATTTCTAACCGAGAATCACTATCGACATACGTTGAATCACACGCGATTTCCTTTTTTAAAAATATATATTAATTTTTGTAAATATATTTTTTAATATATGTCTATATATTTTTTAAATAAATATTTTATATTTGGCGTATATAGCTCGTTACCAGGCGTGTTATTTGCGTATAGCTGCTGGATTTGTCGGTAATCGACGACATTTTTTCACTTAGGGATTAAAAGTATAGTACGATAACGAGGGAACGGTGGGCAGCAGGTACATTAATAACCCTCGATCAAGAGTTCATCACAGACGAGAATTCAAATAGCAATCAAGGTGGTATGTCCGTTACGATCCTAATTATTATTCTCAGTTATTTGAGGCGCGCGCCGTCTCGGAGAGTGGAAACGCGGAGAAAAAGGGATGGGATAGAGGGGCGGGGGCGATGGTTCACGCTGAAACTTCCCGGTTTATTAACCCGGGCGTTGCATCAGTCGATTGAACTTTCAATTTTCGCGCAACGGGAAAGTAATTTTTAATACTCGTCGGGAGGACCCCGGACGGAATTGGCCGACGGTTAATAATGGCCTTTTGCTCCAACTTCACCTTCCTCCCTTCTTATATTTCCTCGTCAAGTAATGAATTGGGGAAAATTTCATTACCTGCGTTCTTCCCGACGAGGATGTTGCACTATTATATTTCCGAGTGGGCGTTCCTGATAATGCCTGATAGCTTGTACCCCATAAAATGAAATAAAAATAAAAAATTCGTTTAAAGAAAAAGTGTCTAAATATGTGATTGAGAATGTGCAGCGAAATTTTAGAATCCAAACGACTGGGTAAAATTAAAATACCAATTGCGAAAATAAAAAATATCACGAATGTTCATACTTGGTCGTCAAACGAGGAAAAAACTTTGACCTTAAAAAAAACAAATATACATCCTATCCGCCTAAAGAGGTTCATTGAACGCTCTGGCATCTTTCGAGCCGAGCATAATCAGCCCGCAGATGTGCCGTTGAATTTTCAAGATACTATTACGCCGAGTTTATTCGGCGTTTTCTCGTGACCCGTATATCGTTTGCGGGCCTACCTCTGGGAATCTCTTTGATATATGAGTACTATGAAAAAAACCGAGGTACAAAGAAATTTTACAATTAACGTTCCAAATTCCGTAGCAAAGGGTACATGCCACTGAGCCCCCATACTCTCGACGACGACATTGTATCTATCAAACTACACCTACACTCAGAAAAATGATTTATTTATCGGGTGTCCGACAAATAAATTTAGTTAATGCAAATAAATATTTAATAAATTGACGTGAATATTTAGTATATTGACGTAAAAATATTTAGTAAATTTACATAAATATTTAATACATTGACGTAAATATTTAGTAAATTTACATAAATATTGTAACGAAGGTGATGAGGATGGACCGAGACTCACGATATTACATAGATGTCCGGAATAGCTTGGTATGACAAATGAGAAACGGACAGATTTTCGATTGACTAGATGATAAGAGTCTTGATCGGGATCTCAGAGAGAACAGACGTTTGACAGTTCGTGCTCGAGATATTTAGCTGCGATTGTACTTAATAACATCCGTCCCAAAACGAAATACCGCGGTATTTATTCCACGAGAACGTAACAATATTTAACAAATTAACATAAAAATTTATTAAATTAACATAAAAATTCATTAAATTAACATAAAAATTTATTAAATTAACATAAAAATTTATTAAATTAACATACAAATTTATTAAATCTAAATAAATATTAACTTGTGATCAACATAAAAATTGGCTCGGTGTGTCCGTCGCAGGCACTGGAGGCTCCGAACGGTCGGACCGCCCGCGGGACATGGCAGCGTTCTGCGGGTCGACTGAAAGCCAAAAGAAGGACTTGGATCTTTTTTTTATTAATTTTATTTTTATAGATCAAACCGTGGAAGTTCCAACGTAAAGAAAGAGGACCGGTAGAGCGCTTCAGCCGTTGGATATTAGTTATACAATTTCAAGTGCACCAGGGCCCGTATAGAGATACGCGCACTTGGTTGCTAGTCACTCGGACAGATCGGCCGAGGAGAGTTCCTATCGTGAGCGCATTTGTTAGCCGGGTACTTCGGGAAGATCAAATACGCATTGGTACGTGAGCGCGGTGGCTTGTAAGTGAGCGTTGCCTGCAGTGTGTATTTACCGAGGGTAGAGATGCCGAACAGATGTATAAGTGCCACCCCCCCCCCCCTCCCCAACCCGAAGCCCTTCGCTAAA
Source organism: Ichneumoninae sp. A BG-2022a (assembly GCA_030522665.1). Taxonomy (NCBI): domain Eukaryota; kingdom Metazoa; phylum Arthropoda; class Insecta; order Hymenoptera; family Ichneumonidae; species Ichneumoninae sp. A BG-2022a. The sequence goes on along the minus strand of JAPYZC010006812.1, from coordinate 329 downwards.
AGCGATCGAACGAATACCCGTAGGGATACGCGAGCCTAAAGCTCCGATCATCCAAGCCACGCTACGCTCTCTAGCGCGGACCGCTATATAGTTTAGAGACTCGAGATTTAGCCGAGAGATCCGATTTGCCCGACGGATCGTTTCCTCGTCTCTTTGACATTCGATATGTCGAGTAATGTGCCGCCGAAAATCAACATTTTTTGTAACTACCTCAACATCACATATGCTCTTTGTAATAATAATAATAATAATAATAATAATAATAATAATAATAATAATAATAATAATAATAATAATAATAATAATAATAATAATAATAATAATAATAA
>JAPYZC010006810.1:0-12825 GCA_030522665.1 Ichneumoninae sp. A BG-2022a | reverse complement strand
AACAGGTAATTTCCAACATCAACATCATTTTTTCATTTTTGTCATTTATCACCTACCGTTATTTCCTCCCAAAGTTTCGACCCCAGTCCAGCCAATACCGGCAAAATTTCATTAACCCGCTCTATGCAAAACCCCCAACAATTTTTCAAATTTCGTAACATTCCGATAACATTGTTATCGGCAGACGGAAGTCACAATGAGCTACACACGATACCTGTACAGAAAATACACGTTTTGCACCACAACAGGTAATTTCCAAATCAACATCATTTTTTCATTTTTGTTATTTATCACCTACCGTTATTTCCTCCCAAAGTTTCGACCCCAGTCCAGCCAATACCGGCAAAATTTCATTAACCCCCTGCATGCAAAACACCCAACAGTTTTTCCAAGTTTCACAACCTTGTTATCGGGAGACGGAAGCGTAATTATCCCGTGCGGGGAATACCGTTGCGTTATCGACGAATAGCATCGAATAAATGTGATTAAACGTGTGCCGATACACCGTCCATAATAAGCTACATATTATACATGTACGGTGAGTACACGCGTTGCAGCATCGGGAGGCAGCCCGGTGGAACCGCGATGATGACGTTATCGGTGGTTATCGCTTTGATACGGTCAATAACTTAGCGTCGGCTGGTAGATGCAAATTATGAGCACGCCTCGTGTAATCGACGATGGCGCATCCCTCTGCGCGAGCACGAGCGGCGCTCCTTCGCCCTCGCGGTGCATAAGCGTGTTGCTTTGATGCTGGCATCGTGCAGCAAGCCGCATTCGGTGTCGTTTGGCTCGCGGTCTGATCCGATGATTTTCCATTCCGCGTCCCTCAAACCGCGTGTGCGAGACCCGGTTCGCCGTCGCAGCCGGTAAATATTGCATTACACACGACACATGTGTCGGCCGTAAACACAAAGTTGCGGCGCACCGAGGTTTTGCATCGATTCACGATAGTGCGGCAAGGTGCGATTCGCTGTGTCGCACGCCGGAACGAATGCTAGAACATCGCCGGTGGAAACGTGACCCAGAATTCTAGAGTCGGAACGAAGGTGTGTGCGTGGCCTGTACACCTGTTTTTTTTCTTTCGTCGACTCGGCATTCCTGTACGGGGGACGGGCTTCATATGGTATCGCGAGAACATCTGGTCTTCGGTGTACCACTCGGTGATGTCACGTGTGCGATGTGCATTATGTATTAGATGTGGATGAGCGGTGGGATTTTCTAGACGCTTGTTAGTCATTAAAATTTATACGGTGATCTTGCTGGAGATTGATCTTGTGAGATGGATCTTAACTAACGAACGATGGAGATTGCGATGGGAAGATTCGTTACGGGGAAGTTGTTTGCGAAGTTTGTTCGGCTTGATTTGGCTACATTTTACTGGATTTGGCTAGATTTGGTTAGATTTTTATGGATTTGGCTGGATTTTGTTTGATGTGGCTAGATTTTGCTTTATTTGGCTAGATTTTGCTTTATTTGGCTGGATTTTGCTAGATGTGGCTAGATGCTTGATTTGGCTAGAATTTGCTTGATTTGGCTAGAATTTGCTTGATTTGGCTAGAATTTGCTTGATTTGGCTAGAATTTGCTTGATTTGGCTAGAATTGGCTTGATTTGGCTAGAATTTAATTGATTTGGCGAGATTTTTACTTGATTTGGCTAGAATTTGCTTGATTTGGCTAGATTTTTACTTGATATGGCTAGAATTTGCTTGATTTAGATACATTTGGCTAGATTTTGCTTGATTTGACTAGATTTTGCTTGATTTCGCTTGATTTGGTTAGATTTTGAGTTGATTTGGCTTGATTTCGCTTGATTTGATTAGATTTTGACTTGATTTGGCTAGATTTTACTTGGTGAAAAGTCGAAAATTTATTGCAGAATAAGCTACGTGCAAGATTATGAGCTATTATGCAAAAATTAGGATGCAATGCGCAAATTTCTTTGCAGCTGTTTCTATATTAACCAGACTGTATTTTTATATGAACTAGTTGGCGCCGGATCTCTCATCGCGTATTCCTTAATTCATATGTTTCTGTCACCAGCTGCGTTCTGGATCCATTTCGGAGAAAATTGTTAAATATTCACTGTAACACCACTTACGGTTTCAAAATCTCCGTTTTAAACCGATAGTGACGGCATACGGAAAAACGTCACTTCCGGTCAAAAACCAAGATTTTGAAACTGCAGGTAACGTTTTCTCAGAAATATCGAATTTCAACCCACTTTAACATAATATACACGCCAACTTTTTAGAGGTGGATTTCTTTTTCATTTGTACATTAATTCCACCCACTTGATAGTTCTGTTCAGTACAGAATATTTTTACCACAACATTTTTCAGCAAATCCGAGTGTTCATTCGACTCATAAATCAAAACGTATTGTAAAAAAAAGAAACTGGGGCACGTCGACTGCGAGGGAGTCTATGAAAAAAAAAAATCTTGACTGCGGGTCAGATTGCCATTTGCCATTTCCCAATGCATATAAATCGCGTTCGCTCATGTGCGAAACAGCTCGCGGGTCATGCCGCGCTTTTTCCCCCCGAGAAGTGCCAGGCAGCTCTGCAAATTGAGCACTTCGATAGTGCACATGTTTACGAATATGCACGATGTATGTATCTGTCGACTCGTTCCGTTGCAAAGCATCCTCGAATCCTCCACTCTATGTCGCTCGACCTATCGCGAAACGGATTTCATGGCCAAATAATTCCATCTAATAATAACAAATAACAACAAAATTACCATAATTGCAAACAACATAAACTTGTACTGATATTGAAGAACAACATAGCGTACAATAACACAGAAGCCCAATAATACAAAAGCTTATTTCACAATTACATGTACCAAAGCTTTGTTTGTGTAATTTGTCATTGCTATTTTAAATAAATATTTATTTTAATTAAGTAAATAGTTACTTGAAAGAAATAAATATTTATGTAAATAAAATAAACATTTTACTTAAACCGAATAAAAGGTGGCCGTCAAATAAATTATTTTTCTGGGTGTACTCCAATTATAAAATTTCTCCAACAATCCCAAGTTTCTGTAATATTTTTTAAAATTTTCTTCACCATACCGACCTTACATTTACATTCAAAAGCAAATACTCATAAGAATCCACATCAATGTCCGGTTCGTGTAAGAATTTCTTTCTAAACAGAAGTTAACTTCCGCTTATTTTATTGTTTATGTTTTTTTAAATACATATTATTATATATATATTTTTTGTTAGCGACTGGGTTTGGCTCGCCCGCGAAAGAAGGAATATCACATCGCCCTAACGGTACTCAACGTGCCATCAGTTACCGGAAAAAAAATATAAAAAAATAAAATAAACATTTTATTTTTCGATATATTTTTTATACATATTATTATATATTTTTTTTGTTACCGACTGGGTTTGGTTTGCCCGCGAAAGAAGGAATACACATCTTCCTAACGTTACTCAACGCGGAATTTCCTCATCAGGAGTGCCCGAACCTCCTCCAATTATAAAACTTCCCTAATAATCCCGAGTTTCACTTATTTTCTTTTATTTATTTTTTCGACCCTATAAAGTCCGACCTGTCGATGGAAACCTCATTACATCGCGAGGCAGGTATATAGACACTACGTGCCCCGCCGAGCAGCCGCGTACTTCGCGGCACCGGTTCCTCGGTCTGCTCCTCCAAACTACCTCCGCCTCGACCCACACCCGCGTAGCGCAGCGCCGTTCGACTGCATCCAGCGCGCGATAAACTATAAACGCGAAAGTCGAAGTCGAAGCTACGTCGGCTCCGCGGTTAAACAAGCCCTCTCGGCCGCCCCCGCTTGCACTCTTTACTGCAGGGCGAACCTTAAAAGTCACGCCTCTAAATTATTGCGACGTTATGTGCCCGCGGAAAGTAACGCTCGCCCAAATCGACGATGCACACCGCGAGCCGCCCTTAAGGTTCATGCGCGGTTTATTCGTCCCCCCCCCCCTCCCCCTCGCGGCCTTGCGAATTTACCGTTTACGCCGTTTCGTGCAGTCGGATAAAAAACACCCAAAGGATATAACTTACGCGTGCTGTATTATTTCGTCGGGCAACGAAAATTCTGACCAATCACTCGAGCCGCGGAATCCGCGCTCGCACCTTCGCGCACCAATGACGCATGCGCGGTGTAGCCTCGATCGTAAATCGTCCGGGCCATCGCGAATATGCCTCGATATAACGTGTATCGGTAAAATAGTATATTGTGCAACAAGGGTCGAAAGTTGGCGATTGCGACGAGTGTGAAGTTTGCGGCCCGAGCGAAGCGAGAGGGCTGTAATCACACGAGTCGCAATCGCCAATTCGAGCCTCGTTCCACATCATACTTTTTGTCGCAAGTGCATGAATCTGCGGCACTTGGAACGGCAGTCGCGCGAGACGAATACTGAAAAGTGAGCTTATGTCTCCAGGGTGGAAAACGTCGAAAGAAAACACCCAAGGGACGAAAGTGAACGAAATGCGAACTGCGCATGCGCGACTCAAAATTCCGAGGGACGAAAGTGGACGGAATGCGAACTGCGCATGCGCGACTCTGTCATTTCACCTCAGGTTCACGACTGGCATACAATAGGCCACTTTCGGCTCGCAAGAGTGCCATGTAAAGTGCCGCGATTCATGCACGAGTGACAAAAAAAAATATATGTATATATCTCTCTACAATATAAAACGATTCCGCCGCCGTCGCCGCCGTGTCAATAATGGGGGGGAGACTTAGGCCCTTATTATTCCGAGGCCCTTTAAGGATGGCCTTAAAGGGCCTCGAAATAATAAGGGCCTAAGTCCATTTAGCTTAAAGGGACTTGAAATAATAAGGGCTGAGTCCATTTGGCATATAGGGATTTGGAATAATGGGGGGGGGTAAAAGACTTAGAATTATTATTCTAAGGAATTATTATTATTAAGGGCGTAAGTTTTTTTGAAAATATATCTGTATCTCTCTATAATATAAAAATATTTCGCCTCTGTCGCGGTCGCTGCCGTGTCAAGAATCGAGGAGGGGGGGAGGGCAGTACTTGGATGGGTGACCGCGGTCACCCATCCAAGTATTGAACCCGTCTTTTGAAGTATTTAGAATAATGTGGGTTTACGTCCAGAAATAGGTGCGAGCGCGCGGAGCACGCGAGCTACAATAACCCGCTAGTATATATATAAATGGAAAAAAAACGTTTCATACCGACAAAAAATATTTCATAAAAAATTTGCTTTCCAATCAATTTTTCACGTTTTTCGCCGTCGTCGGACGGGACGATAAAACGATTGTAAAACTTTGCAGAAGGCTCTATTTTGTGTATTTTTTTTCCGTAGAACACGATGGGCATCCCGGATTTTTCCCGGCTCCGTAGGGAGCCGAGATATCGACCTTTGACAATCACGAAAATCGACGTTTTTCGAAAAATTGCTAAAAAATATAACAGTTATATAAAAGTACCCCACACACAGAAAAAAAAAATAACGCCCACCGTTTATTTGGTTTAAGTAAAATATTTATTTGATTTAAATAAATATCTACTTAAATGAAGTAAATAGTTACTTAAATGACTGGGGTACATATGTACCCCAGTCAAGAGTTACAAGCTAGAAAAATGCTACATGAGTTTCTAGGCTCAACCGGGATGCGTGGGACCAAAGCGTCCCCAGATAATCGAAATCCCGATTAATCCGAACCAGACAACGAAAGTATAAAAATCAATAATGACAATAGTTACCCCGTTGTACCACATTTGGTACAACTTGATTAATTGTTAAATAGTGTGAACTAGAATGTACAGCTTTAGATTTTTTTTTGTTTATTAATAGTACATAAACTAGTCTAAAAAAAACCTCGAAAGAAACACCGTTAATTCGCCTCCCGATTAATCCAATTAATCGAGGTTCTACTGCATATAGTGCAGAATAAAAAAAATAAATAAATATAAAAAAAACCGAGATGGGAGACAGAAACATGCGTCGATGAGCAACCGAATGAATCCATCAATGTTGCAGCGGGGTCAACATGAAGCTTCAATCAATAAATGGATGAGCGTAGGGCCGATAAGCGCCGTATATCTGTACTGACTGGCTGAGCGAATATTACAGAATTATATTTTTTAAAACATAAAGAAAAAAAATACAAAATAACAAAGTAGAAAAAAAATAGGACATTGCTATGTGCCGTCGAAATCGATGACGCGAAATCGAAAATAAACCGAGGGTTCGTGAGTGCAGCGTGCATGCACATACGAGCGTGTTTTCCATCATACAAACTTGACGCTTGCCGGGCTAATTGGATAGACGGTGGTTTTTACAGACCGCGCGTATCATATCTGCTTGTACAGAATTTACCACAGTCGTTTTATTTTTATTTAACCGACTATTTGCGACCGCGTTCTCGTGATCCATGGCGGACAGAATTTGTATTGCAAAAATAAAAACAAAAAAAAACCTTCACAGGGTCTGAGCGATGGATTGATTGGTATTCGGGCCACTCCATATTGTACATGTAAAATAAATTTTTAAAATTATGCGCCTTTCAATTATTATACGCTTTTTTATTAAGAGTGATCGATTTTTGCCTGGAACTTCAGTTTCACCTAAAACTATATGTATGAGTAAAAAAAAAAGTTTACGATATCAATTTGGATTAATTGAACTGCGAACACGTTTTCGCCATCTACGTCCGGACTAAATCTGCATCGCAAAAACAACATAAACAAAAATATAAAATATAAAACAAAAAATAATTCAATTTCATAGAGTTTATGTGATGGATTAATTAGCGTTATTCAAGGTTCTTAATTAATATTATATGCATCAAATGAAAAAGAATGTATCTTTTAATTATTATCCGCTTTTTTATTACGAGTGGCCGATTTTTGCCTGGAACGTCAGTTTCACGTAAAACTTGAGCATGCTATGTGTATGAGTAAAAAAAAAATAAAAAATCCGATATCAATTTCGCTTAATTGAACTGCGAGCACGTTTTCACCATCTACGTGGAACTAAGTTTGCATTGTGAAAAAAAAATATATATATAGAGTTTATACGGTGGATTAATCAGCGATATTCAGGACACTTAATCGATTATTGCAACATAAAATAAAAAAGTATGCATCATTTAATTATTATCCGGCTCTTCAATTACGAGTCACCGATTTTTGCCTGCAACGTCAGCTTCACCTGAAACTTAACCACACCATCTATATAAATAAAAAAAAAGTTACTGCTATCAATTTCGCTTAATTGAACCGGCCTTCCGACGAGTTTGTCGAGCTCCGGTGCACAATCGCCGAAGCTTCCACACCGCCGGCAACTTCGCTGAAAACTCTCTCACTCTCCCCCTCAATTGTCGGCGCTTTGTGGATAAACAAAAAAAATATATATATAGGGTAGAGCGGGGCAAAATGGGGCAACGGGGCAAAACGAGGTTTTTGGGCAAAAATAAATTTTCCAATCATTTTTGGATGGGACAAGGTGGCAAAGCTGGGCATAATAGCCTGATGTATCCGATAGGGCGAATTCGGGCATCCAAAAATTATTGGAAAATGACGGTTTTGCCCAAAAACCCCGTTTTGCCCCGTTGCCCCATTTTGCCCCGCTCTACCCTATATATATATATATATATATATATATATATATATATCCAATATATATTTTGGAAACTGTGGATTTGTTTATTTGTCCCACCCCCTATTAGCAGCCAACTTCATGCCCCATCAGCCGCCAACTTTACGTCTTTACGGCTAAAGTCTTGGGCTAAAGTCCCAGAGTTGCTATCATTTTAGTAGAAACACACTTTTTTAATTTACAAATTGCTGCAATTCTTCAATAAAAAAACTATAAAATATCAACTATCACGCACTGAAACTGCGAGCGCGCGAGCCATAACAACCTGTAAGTATATATATATATATATAAGCTATATATACTATATATATATATATATATATATATACCCACACAGAAAAAAAATGAAATAAAAATGATGTTTCAATTCTACTCTGAATTCGTACAATTTCATACCGGATTGAAACGATAACATCTCACCTTGACAGTCTTGCTGTACTTGTTTCAATATCATACGGAATTGTAAGAATTAAAAGTACAATTGAAAAAAACATTTTTTTCTTCGGCAGCCCGCAAGCAAATTTTTTTTCAGTATATAAAAAAAATTTTAAAGATATAAAAATAATTTTATAAATAATACATTTTTAATTTTTAATTAAAAATTATAAATTTAATTTTTTAATATATAAAAAAAAATTAAAAAGATATAAAAAAAAGTTTTTTGAACTCGGAATCCGAACTCCGTTGGAGTCCGCATAAGCGTCGTCTCGGGGTCACAAACTATAAACGTTTTGTATAAATGCCTTACGCTATTTCGAGAACGGTCCATTTACGCTCTATTTCGAGGTCCGAGCCGGCGCGCCGTACTCACGTGCAAAACGAGCACCCGAGCTCATCTCTCGTTGCAAAACCACGCGCTCGCTGCCGACCTGTCTGCACGGAAGTTGCCGCGACCTGTTCGGCTGTTCGCGCTCGAACCCTCGAAAGCGAACGTCGAAAAGCTCGCGAATTCCGAACTGACGGAATTTCCAACGAAACGATTTTTCGTTTCGTCCGTAAAAAAAGCTCGACCGGAAAATCGGAGCTCTCTCGAAATTTGAAATTCGAGGATGCAGAGAAGTCGAACGTGTACGCGGCATCGGACCGATCGGGCCCGATGCGAGAGACCACAAAAAGATTGAAACTCGAAGAGCTTTCCCGCTTGCGCGCCAAAGGGACTGCTTTATCGATACCGAACGTTCCGCTCGTGCAGTGTTATTTAATACACTCTGAAAGGCGTGTCTATATTTTATCGATAGATACATACATCGTTTACTATGATTCATGGGTCACCGTTTTATTCACGGGAGCCCGTGAATAAAACGGATACACGAGGTATCTCTGAGAGCATGTGAAATACCATAATAAAAAATTTAGGGTAAGGTACGGTGATTATGGCCACTCGTAATGGCTTTTAAAAGCATACCGGACCTTAGGGTTTTACCAAGCGCAACCAGAAACATAATTTATTAGACGGCCACCGTATTTATTTATTTATTTATTTATTTATTTATTTATTTATTTATTTATTTATTTACGGGCCGAGCCCTTTTACATAAAATAATTCAGATAATATAATATATTATCTGAACTTGTATAACTGGAATGTAAACCACTGAGTGTGACACATTTGCGATTTCTGTTAATACTGTAAAAAGGGTTCGTCCCGTGAAATAAATAAATAAATAAATATCATAACAGTATGAGATCAAAATTAAATTCACAATGATTTTTTGTCTTGCACAGTTTATTTGGTTTAAGTAAAGTATTTATTTGATTTAAATGAATATTTATTTAAATTAAGTAAATAGTTACTTAAATCAAATAAATATTTTACTCAAACCAAATGAACGGTGGCTGTCAGATAAATTATTTTTCTGGGTGCGAAATAAACCTATAATATACACCGAGAAAAAAAAATTGGTTGGATTAACCAAAAGTCGTGTTGATACGTCACCGTTCGTCACCGTCACCGTTCAAAGCAGTTATTTGTTTCGTACAAATAAACCATTATTTTGTTAAATGATTATTTGCTTCCATTTCTTCAAAATTTGTCGATTGCAATAAACATTTTTATTGTACCAACCGATTACACCTTTGAACGTATGTCACCGCGCATTTGCTTAATCCAATCATTTATTTTTCTCAGTGTAAGACAACGATAGACGGAATATCTCCACCAGACGATTAAATTAGATTTATTGTTTGCTCAATTTTCGAATATGACGAAACAAGGTTTTCACGATGCGCACTTATGGTACTCATGCGCTAAACTATTTTATGTCCGAAACTATACATAGTTTCGGAAATTGAACTCGTTTTACTAACCGAAATAGGCGATTGCTTAGTTTTCACTATAAAAAAATCTTGATATGCGTTTAGATAGAATTGTAGGAAAGAAACTAAGACCTTTGGTTGTTATTCTTGTTGCAGATAAACTTACGCCTCATCCTTGTCAGCGGTAAGACAAAAGAGTTCCTATTCAGTCCGAGCGACTCCGCGGGGGACATAGCACACCATGTGTTTGAGAACTGGCCGGAAGGTATGTATTGCAACAGTAATAATACAGTATTGATTGATTGCAGTTGTATTGATTTATTAAAGAAATTAAAAAAAATGAATTTAAAAAAAAACAAAATTTAAATAGCAATGTGCAAATATTAGCAGACTGCTTCCTCGTTATTCTGGATTGCTCACGGAGCATTGCGCGAGAATGTGTGTTGGTCAATTTTCTGCGGAAGGAATTTAACGAACCACGAGGATCGACTCCACCGTGATGAATTTCACTTTTTTACCCCGAGCCATTAACAACTTTCAGTATTTTCATCATGCATTCATTTTTTCCTAAATATGATTTTTCGATGTTCCGTCGCTTTCAGACGAGGTCTGCGTGAAAATAAAAAAAAACATCTTTTTGTAAAAAATAAAATAAAATAAAGCTCCCTCTATGAATGAATGAAAAAGCAAAAAACTAAAAAAAAGTGAAAACACGGCATCCGAACCGAGACGGTCGGTCGACACAGGACACGATAACGAAGCCCCGACACGAGATTTATCATTCGCCGATCGAAACGAGGCAAACGGTCGGATGTCCGCGGACCCGCCGACAAACCCTTTCAAAATCCTTTCCAGTAATGGTGCGCGAAAAATCGTGGGGAAAAAAATAACGAGTTCTCCGGAGAGCTTTTTGTCTCCTAATTAACAGTGAAAGCGCATCGACGCTCGCAGTTCAATCGTGAATATTCGAAAGTCTGTCCTTTCTGCACGATGGAAAGTCTGCGAGCAATTTGGAGCCCGAGAATTGAACGCCCAGTCATCTGTAACGACAAAAAAAAATAATAAAAAAAGTACATAATCAAAAAAATTAAATGAAAAAAAAAAATTAAATGAAAAAAAAAAATTAAATGAAAAAAAAAAGAATTAAATGAAAAAAAAATTCGTTATTACTGTCTGGCCGAATAATCAGCGAGAATTAAAGTAATATAATTCGCTTGCCGATTTCGAGTGGCGATTTTTTAAATAAAAGGGCTGCGAAGCTGAATTTTTCATCGACCTAATTATATCGGCATTCGCGATGAATCTCCGCGGGTCATTGAACTCCCTCGCGAATCGCGACGGTGGAATTCTATAAATTTTTAATGACAGCCATTCCGGTACGTCCGGGAATATTTCCCATAGTACGTAGCGGCGTTCAGCAGGAAGTACTTTCACACTCGGTACCAAAGGACTTCTCGAGTCACGAGGAACGAAGCTTTAACAAACAGTCGTCGTATCGCGCGACGGGAAATTTTATTGTTCGATGGAATCGAGACACAGGAAGCGGAAGAGAACGACGGTGGGAAATTGGGGGGGGGGGGGAGAAAAAATTAGAAAAATGTGTGATCGGTACAATGTAATTTGACGGGACCACGCAAATAAATGTTTATTTGGTTCAATCGACAAAGGGGAATATTGAGCACAACTTTCGTCTTATAATTTCTAAAGCTATTTTCGGTAATTTTACACCCAGAAAAATAATTTATTTGGCGGCCAGCGTTTATTTGGTATAAGTAAAATATTTATTTGACTTAAATAAATATTTATTTGATTTAAATAAATATTTATTTCGTTTAAGTAACTATTTACTTAATTTAAGTAGATTTTTATTTAAGTAGTAGTAAAAGAGATTTATTGCCAGTGCTTAACTATTTTTATACAAGTGTCTCCGTATATTAGTTTTATTCCTATATTGATATATAGGCCATCGACCTGAGTCCTTCAGCCCGAATATTTATTTAAATCAAATAAATATTTTATTCAAACCAAATAAACGGTGGCCGTCAAATTATTTTTTTTCAGAGTGTCTCGAAATCGTGTTGATACGTGAAAAGTACTTGTTTAGTGCAAACGGCAATACCAACATTTGTTATAAATTATTTATTTATTTATTCATTTATGTGTTTCACGGGATAAACCCTTTTACAAAATTAGAAAATAGTACATTTTTCTTTTTTTTTCTTTTTTATATATCATTTAGTTTACTGGAATATAACAAAATATAAATCTTATGTTGTAATGCACTTTTTATTATCAGATTATAATGTCAGAAATTGTTATGTATTTTCCTACTTAATAATGTTTCCATACATGCTCATCATGCGGAAAATTGTCTATGTTTTTCACACTCGATACTAAAGGACTTCTCGAGTCACGAGGAATGAAGCTTTAACAAACAGTCGCCGTATCGCACGTCGGGAAATTTTATTGTTCGATGGAATCGAGACTCAGGAAGAGGAAGAGAACGACGGCGGGGAATTTGCGGGGAGGGGAGGGGGGGGGAGAAAAATGAGAAAAATGTGTGATCGATACAATGTAATTTTTTTTTTTTTTTTGCAGACTGGGCGGAAGAGGCGGTCGCCAAGGCTGAGATCTTGCGACTAATTTACCAGGGCCGTTTTCTACACAGCAATGTCACGCTCGGCGCGCTTGGGCTTCCTTTCGGGAAAACAACGGTTATGCATCTTGTTCCACGGGAGAATCTTCCCGAGCCTAACTCTCAAGGTACGTCGGCATTATTTTTATTCCCCATATATGATAAAGAAACAACGAGAAAAAAGATTGCGGGTAACTGAACAGTGTGGAGCGCTGGTCATTAAGGAGGGAGTCTCGCTGCGCGCTGACTTCGCATAAGTTCGACAACAATAAGAGAAAATTGCAAGTACTTCTTGATGGTGTAAAAATCTGAAAA
>JAPYZC010006809.1:0-15572 GCA_030522665.1 Ichneumoninae sp. A BG-2022a | reverse complement strand
CGCGCGTAACGTACGTGTTACTCCGGGGTGGTCTCCGTCGGGACATCGGTTCATTAATCGGTAAAGATACCACGCGGGAGCGCTGCCGAGCCGGATACCCGCGGTGAAAAAATGCGCTTTACGAGCCTGACGAGTTTCTGCGAGACCAGAAAACCACCGGGGAGATAGAAAGCCTCGGATTTTAAAAAAGAAAAATCGCGACTTTTTTTAGGACATTCCTTCTTATACATTGTTGGGAGCGACTTTTACGCTGTGGCGTTAATTTTGCTTCCTTGTGGAGGAGGTTTTTTAAAGATGAAAAACAACGATTTTTTTTCGAGATTTTTATGTAAATCGAAACATTTTATAGAGTTTGTACATGTTTGAAGATATACACTGTAAAAAGCATATTATGGGAAAAAATGCGGGTCGTTATTGGGCGATTAACAGCTTCCTCATGATATCTTTTTTTTTACTCGCAAAGCTTCCTCCACGAGAAAGCCAAATAATTGAGAAAAATGTTTCTCGTAAAATTTTAGTGGATAAAAATAAATTGCACGAGAAAAGGATGTAAAAAATTTGATTCTCAATTTTTTTTTTAATCGCAGCGATAGAGCCGGATATAGATAAGATTGACGAACGAATCGTGACATTTTTATTCGTCTGATAAATTTTTGCATTCATGGCTCAGCGAGAACCCAAGAGACACGGGGAAACCGCGGTGCGCTGGCGGCGAGACCGGAACCGCGCCTTCGTAACTGGGCGTTACGTTTTATACCGAGTTATCCCCATTTCGAGCCGCCTTCAGCGTTTGCGCGTTAAGGGAAACTTGCCGCGAGCCAAACGAACGAGGCATTAACTCGAGTTTAACTAAATGCGAACCGGTGTACTCTTAACACTTAACGGCATTGCGAAAGTGAACGGGCAGAATCTTGAAAGTGTCGATGTGAAAGACAAATTTTATCGATTCTAAGAATGTCATGTAAACCTCCCGGTGTTCACGCAACTGCGGTCATTGCAGTTTCGAGATTACGATAACACAGTAAAATGTGTACATATATTTGTTGTCCACAAACGTACACAAATTTTATTCATTAAAAAAAAAAAAAAATTTGTCCATTTCCTAAATAGTCTTCACTTTAGAAATATATTTTTTTAATTACCAAAAAAAGAATTGTAGACGTTTGTGGACAAAAAGGTTTGTTAAATGTCTAAATCTTTTTTTACTGTGCATGTTACCCACGCGATGCGGTCGGCACATCCACTCGCACCGCGTTATTTGAGAACATTTTTTTTTTAGATTTGGAGAACAAAAAAATAAAATAAACAAAAATCACTAAAATCAAATTCAGTTTGCACACTCTTTTTTCGGTAGGTACAAAAACCAGAACCGGTGACCATAGAGCGGTGAAGTTATGGACAATCGAACACCAATGCCATCCGGATCGAAGTCGACACCTCGATACTACTTGTGAACGACAAATAAAAAAATTTGTGAATAATTTTAAAACTTACAGAGTAATTAATTTTCGGGGAACGCTATTCTAACTTCGACCCTCAATGTTCCTGAGATTCATGACTCATCGAAAATGTTGTAATTTCCAATTACAGTCAAAAAGGTCACACGATTTGCAAGTTTGACAAACATGTATCGTTAATTTTCCATTATTTGCATATTTGTAATAAGAAAAAAATTGTAAACTTAACGACAAAAATATTTGAACGCTAATCCACTAAAAAATGCTGTCATTTATAGAAATGTATCTTTTTTCACCATTCAACGTATTCACAAATACCGTTATTGAGGTAAGCGACTCTTCGTGAAAAAATATTCACAACATCAACGATCGGCCTTGTTCGTCCAGCCAGCAAAGAAGCTAAATTACCTAACGACCTACAGGGCATAGTCGGAACTAGGAATAAAAAAAAGAGAAAAACTAAACTTTCCCAATCCCGGAAGGAAAGAATCGCAGACGGATCGCCGAGCGGCGGTGAAGCGGTGGCCGCGGACTTCGAGAAACTAAGTACTCCTGTATTAGTTATACGAGTCGGTGTACGAATCGGGCGCTCGTACGAGCTCGCCGAACATGAGAGACCGGTGACGCGTGTACAGGTACACACAGGGACGAAGAAGCGGACTCTCGGCGAAGAGATACGAGAGTGCTAATGAAGGATATAGCTAGAGACTGGCTCGATGGTTTTTGTCGTCTTTCGGCCGGTTCCAACGATGAGAGACAGAAGGCGGCGAGGGCAACGACAACGAGACGATACGATACGGTGTGCGTTGTGCATGGCAGTAGCGGTTCCACCTGTCCTCTCCCTATATCCCGGCTGTGGTGTCTACGTCACGCCACTTCGCGTGCAACATTTTTATTCTTTTTCTTATTCCGTCCTTACTCTCGTCGCATCATATACAGAGGCGAACGGAGTGTGCGGAGAGTAAATTGCGCACGTTGCCTCGTTCCCTGTTTCTGCATTTGTTTCCTCGCCAAGCTCTATGAACGAAGTACACCTAATTGGACTAATGCGAATTGGCAGCTCGACATGCGCCTACTTCGCCGTGTGTCTCTCCTAGCGGTTCATTTTTACTCGGTTCGTTCCCCTTGCGCAGTGACAAAAAGGCTCGTTCGTTTAACGAACCTTTCTTGTCCACGGAGGTCCACAATTGTCTCGTTAATTTTATCATTTTGTTTTTTCCCATTTTTTAACGCAAAAAACGTATTTCTAAGTTAAAAATAAAATTGTTAAATTAACAACAAAACGAAGGACTCATGGACAAAGAAATGTTTGTTAAATGGGCAAAGCTTTTTTCGAACCATGTAAAAAAAACGCTCGTCGTCTTTTCCGACGCAGACGAAGCCTCTATGGGTCTCCGGAAATTTTCAGCCCCGGCCTTTACGGACAGACCGGGAATCATTTCTCGATCGGTCTTGGGAGTAAAAGTCTCGCTAGTATGTTTATTCTCATTTAAAAAAAATCATTATTCGATTATTTCAGTAATTTAGAGTGGAGGGAAAAAAGGACGGCGTTCCCAATTTTTGTTCGCGTACCATAAAGAAGCAAAAGTTCCATCTGAAACAGAGTACCGTTTTGCCCCGTCTCCTCTCTGCCCCGTAAAGAAATAATCGCGCATTATACGCTATGCGCATGACTTACACAGAGCTTCCGGCTGAGCGTGTATCACCGTGTAAATGCATTATATCAGCGCCGCCTACCGGCCGGCTCGGTTCCAACTTGCACACCCCATCTTAGCTTGTATACGCAATACAAACGCAGCCGGTGGGCTTCTGTACGGTGTGCGCATGGCAAATACTTCGCACCTGTGTTTCTCCACTTCATTCCTCGCCAAGCTATAAATGAAGTACACCTAATTTGGACTAATGCGAATTGGCTGCTTGACATGGCGTGCACATCGCGAGACACTGCCGGCAGTTAATTCCCAAGTTAACTCGCCTCTACCGCCTTTCGCATCATTTCCCGATAAAGATTAAACCGTTACAAATGTTTCTCCGCAAATAGACATTTTCGAAACACGCCCGCACGGACAAAGAAACATGTGCGACAAATCTATTAATTATATATTAATAATAATCAATTATTCGTTCGACAATACACTGTAAAAAATGTTTGCATCGAAATAATGTACTTATATTGGAAGCTTTTATGCATAAACTAGTATATAAAATTTAATATACAAATGTTGTGTAAAATGAATGTACGGTAAATAAAAAATAATAAAAAGTGGTATTTTTAATAAAAGTACTTTAATAGTACTAATGTATTTAAAAGTTACTTTAAAACTACTGTAATTTTATATAATTTTTGTACATTAAATTTGATATACTGGTTTATGCATAAAAGCTTCCAATATCGGTACATTAAATATACAATTTTTATTAACAGTGTATATTCTTTATATAAATCATATACTTCCCATATACGCGAATATATTTTATCTCTTATATTGTTGTTTAAAAATATTTACTCGGATATCTCCGTCACATAAATCACATAAATCTTATAATATTTAAATGATACCCAATTTTTCGTGAACAGTTCATTTCATATGTGAGAAATATATTTTTCGCCCATACCTTTTTCTATCGGTGCGCCTTTGCAGCCAGGCCACGTATTATTTCTTTATCAGTTTCGGGGAAACCAAAAATAAAAATCGTTCCAAGACATAAATAGGCTACCTGCAAGTGGGACATTTTTTTTCTGCGGAAAAAGGAAGCTGGTTCACTCGCTTAGAGCGCGGGACACTTTAGGAGTTTTGGTTTTCAGCGTTGACAGAGCTCGGTCCACGTCCGCGAGGAACCTCCGATGTTCTGCTTTCTGTTCGCTTCGCGAAAGAGATCCAGAGAGAGAGAAAGAGTTCCTCGCCTTTCTACTCTCGATTCCTCTTCTTCATCTCCCTCTTCGACCCGTGTACTATATATTCTTCTTTTATTTCGTCGGTTTAGTTCTCCCTTCGCTTGTGCTCGCTGTTGCTGCTGCTGCGCTTCTGGGCACGAGTTCCCGCAGGAGAAAGAGAGAAGGAGTGAGCTCTGTCGACACCGATCGGCAAGACAAGACATTCGTCACGTGTCACGAGTCGTCGGGACGAAAAAAATTGAAGCCTCGCCTGTGCCCGCGTTAATCGAGCTCTCTTTATCTCTTCGCTTTTTCATCTCTTCACCCCTCCGATCTTCTTTCGCACACGTGTACAAGAATCGTCCGCGGCAACTCCTCGTTACTTATTTTTTTGTATATATGCATCTACATACACATATATGTCTTTCCTTCCTTATATTAATTAATTATTAATTAAATTATAATTTATATATTTATATATTTATATATTTATATATTTACATTATAATATTAATTGCTATTAATCGTCTATAGGTCGGTTCCAAAAATTTAACCGATTGATCGATTAACTTACGTTGCCTGATGAATCACTCCCCGTTTTTTTTTTTTCTTTTTTTTTTTTTTTTTTTTTTTTTTTTTTTTTTTTTTTTTTTTTGCCGTGCCGACCGCCGCGGGAATCGTCCGTGTGCGCGGAACAGAAGAAAGATCGTGAGAGTTCACGGACGCTGGGGCGCGCGCGAGGGGATGCAGAAACGGCGCGGCAAGAGCCGCGGCAGCAGGAGCAGCAGCAGCAACGGAGGATCGCAGCGCGACACGAGTTTACTTTTATTTAAACGTTCCTTCCTTTTATTTAGGGCCTGACCCAACGAGCCGCGCCTCGGATCTCGCTTTGGCCTCTTTGCCGGCCGCCTCCCCGAGCCTGACCGGTGCGCCTCGGACGATCGTCCTCCTGCGCGGCTCTCCAACGGCCCTCGGAATTAATAGCCGAGCGTATTCCGCGCCGCGGCCCCGTACCCGCGGTGTCCACTCGGGAACACATTGCGCGAGCGAGCCTGTATTGGTATCGGGGGGGAACCGTGTTCGAGTTAATCGCCCACAGTGATTGGCCCTCTAAGAAGACTCTGTAAAGCATCTTTTTTTTATCCACCTCGCGACCATATTCTTGCCATCGAACATTTTTTTATTCCTCGCGGATTATAAGGAAAAATTTAATAAACTGTAAACTATTTTTCAAGCACGGAGTTATAAAAATTACTACGGTAATAAAAAATTGCACACCTCGCACAGTGTATAGCGGTTAATCGTAACTATGTGGCCAATAGCCGTGAGGTTTGCACGACTGTGCCGACCTCATGCATGTATTATTGCAATTGCAATATTACATGCATGAAGACGAATTTTTGTTGCTCGCCGGTCAAAACGAAAAGTTTGATAAACTGAGAGCTACTTTTTAACGCCGGATTT
Source organism: Ichneumoninae sp. A BG-2022a (assembly GCA_030522665.1). NCBI lineage: Eukaryota > Metazoa > Arthropoda > Insecta > Hymenoptera > Ichneumonidae > Ichneumoninae sp. A BG-2022a. The sequence goes on along the minus strand of JAPYZC010006809.1, from coordinate 9,776 downwards.
ATAAAAATTACTAAGATTAAAAACTGTTTTATATATTTACAGAGTACCTCGCATGGCATATACTAAGTAATTGTAGCTACGTGACCAATAACTGTGAGGCTTGCCAGATTTAAGTTCGTTTCGACTTCATGCCAATATTACTGTCATTGCAATATTTTTATTGCTCGCTGATAAAAATCAAATAAAAATTATTTTTCAACGCCAGATTTATAGAAATGGCTTCGATAAAAAAAAGTTGCATACATTTAATGTGTACGTCGCGCAGTGTGTGCCGAGTAATTGTCGGTACGTGGTTTAACAGCTTTGAGGTTTGTAATATTTAATTTCTTTTCGATTTCAAGCCTTATATATATAATATTCTTCTTATTGTCACATTTTAATAAATTGAATTAAAATAAAATAAAAATTATTTTTCAAACTCGGATTTATAGAAATGACTTAGAAATGACGGTAAAAAAAAAGTTGCATAAATTTGCACGGTGTGCACTGGCTAATTGTTGCTACCCGGCCAATAGCTATAAAGTTCTAACAAAGTTGCACGATTATCAGCACAGCCTGAGAATCGCATATAGATGCTCTCTCTCCTACACGCATATGTATATACATATATACGTATAAACCGTGTGTAGCAGCGTGAGGGACACTCGGAAACACGAGGATGCGGCGAACGTTAAAAAGTCGCGGGCTCGCGAGAAAGATACTCGGGGACGATCAACCCGTTTTCTCACGGCGAGATAGCCGCCCCGTGGACCGGCAGCGGCGGGCAAGAGAGCGAGGCGAAACACCCGCGAGTATATGAGAGAGAAATAACCGACTATCTTTGCTAACGAAAGTTTCTGCTCTCGCGCGGGTGCTTTATTGCTCCTGCCTGTCTTCCTCGGGTCTCTTTCATTCGCGGCTGTCCGTTTATAACGCGCATGTGTATAAGCTATAATACGAAACTATACTCGAAAGACGTTAGCGAAGATGCTGGAAGTTTATGTACACGCAAGTGGACGAAATTAATTAAGAATCGCGTTTATTAATTAGCCTCGACGTAACGGCGATTAATCCGCGACGCTCGTTTTTACCAAAAATAAAAAGAAAGAAATTTAAAAAAAGAAAACAATTATTTTTTTTTTTATGTTCTTTTTGCATTTTGTAGATATCGCACAGCTGACGCTGCGAGAAGTGTAATCATTTCTGTCGCGTGTATGGATATGCGTATATATATATATGTTTTATGTATATATAATCGGCAGTGAGTTTATAGTTGTAAATTGTTAAATCGCGATTATATACGATATACTAGAAGAGTAATTAATTCGTAAAATGGTAGAGAACGATGTACAAAACGTTTTCGAGAGATATCGATCATACGGGGAATTCCCCGAGCGAGCGCGCGCGCTCGTGAGTTTATATTCGTTTCACGGACAAGGTAAACGTGTGTAGTAAATTATAATCGCTCCTTAAGAATGTTGATTCGCGTAAAGGAGCCGGAGAGATGGGGCGCGAGGGATCGATTATTTCGCGTGTTCAAGAAATATTTACGTATTTATATTTAAAAAAAAATACCACGTGAACGGGATTTTCGATTTATCTAAGCCTGATACATAACCGAAAATCTGGTGGCAAAAATTTTTTTTCTGCCACATCGCACAATTCTTTGCTACGAATTCAACCGATTCGACTTGTTGAAAGATATAAATGTCGGACTCCATTTTTTCTCCTTCTACTCTTTTTCAAATCAACACCTCTAGTCCTGCTTTTGCGTCGTATTGACTGTGTGAGAGGATTATTTGCCAACCTCGCACCTCGGCTCTGGTATTTACCTCTGGCCATTATCCGTACCGGTGAGTTATCAACCCGATCTGAATTCAACCGATCAGACTTGATGAAAGATATCAACGTCGAATACAATTTTTTTTGTATCCTATTATTTTTTTTTCAAACTAACACCACTAGTCCCGCCTTTGTGCGGCACTAACTGTATGAAAGAATTATTTGCTAACCTCGCATTGGAGTTCTGGTATTCACCTCTAGCCGATATCCTGGTTGTACTGGTACGTTATACACCCAGAAAAAAAATTTTTTTGACGGCCACCGTTTATTAAGATCAAGTTTTATTTTAATTAAGTAAATAGTTACTTAAATGAAATAAATATTTATTTAAATCAAATAAATATTTTACTTAATCTCAATAAACGGTGGCCGTCAAATAGATTTTTTGTCTATTATTTTTTTCAAATTAACACCACTAGTCCCGCTTTTGTGTGGCACTGACGGTGTGCGAGGATTATTTGCCAACCTCGCACCTCGGCTCTGGTATTCACCTCTGGTCAATATCCGTTGCATCGGAATGTTATAAGCGCAATCCGACTTCAACCGATTGGACTTGTTGAAACATTTTCCGTCGGACGCAACATTTGTTTTCTACAATTTTTTTCAAATTAACACCAGTTCCGCCCTTGTGTCGTGCTGACGGTGTGAGAGGATTATTTGCCAACCTCGCGCCTCGCCTCCGATATTCACCACGTCCAATATTCGATGCACTGGTACTCAGCTCGACCCGCTTACAAAAAATTGTATAAAAAAAGTTGAACGATTTTCGATACCCACCGAGAAAAAATAAACAAAACAGCCCGAACAATCCAACAAAACCCATCAATTTTTTGTACCTATAATAAAAAAATCGATCCCTCCCTAAACTATCGATGACTGATAGAAACTTTCATTGTTTTTCCTTTGGTCCAAGTCGGAACCGCGAAACGGCATGCAGCTTCCGTTTGGCCCGAGATCCCGAGCAAATTCCCCATCAGCATATTCCCGAAGCGTTTAAGAGCCAAAGACGTTTAGAGCCCGGTGTCTTGCCGTCAGCTCCGCCGATCGGCGAGCCCGCAGTGTCTTACGTTGAAGTCGCCGTGACTGTCAGAAAGCTAATGGTCCCCCGCTTGACACGAACGAGCGAGGCGTCGTTGAGACACGACGTGAGTGAAACAAGTATAACAAGTCTAAAAAAAAAAATAAAAAAAAATCGTTTCGAGTGCGAAGTGGAAGAGAAGAGCGCGGCGAGGACACGAGGTGTAAAACAGCAAAACGGCACCCGACACCCTGCAGCGATTCGTGAGCACGGATCGCCGCACCACGCGAGCAGATTGTAAGCTGTGTAAGCCGTTGTACAGCGCGGTAGTGAGTAACAGAAACAGCGGCACGCCTGACCTCGCGCCAGACGTATTAAAATGACGGTCCGAAGAAATTTGGAGGAAGAAGAGAAGAAGAAGCAGATGAGTCTTCCTAGCGGATGAGCGGCTCTCCTCGGGCTCGCGCACAGCAGCGAGTCTGACTGCTCTCCCGCGCTAACAAACGAAACGACACATCGGCCAACAAAACTATTTCAGGACATATAACCGAGGACGTTCGAAGTTTGGAATTCACGCGCGGGCGCGGGGCCGAGACCGCGACCGGGTCTCGAGGGTCCTAAGAACAGAAGGAATTTTCGTCCGAGCTGCTTTACCAACGTCGAACGAAGAAACTCGGAAAAAGTATCGCTCCGGGGGTGACGACGCGCGATTAAATTTACGGCCTCTGTTTGTAAACACATTAGCGGGATAATCGAATTTTCAGGGAAACGAAGATTAACGGCTATTTTAACGTGAATTATCGCACCTCGATTCACGGAGCTTTCGGATGCATCGGTAATAATGTTGTGCCTTTTTTTCCTTGCCGATGGGTAAAGGGTTGATTTTTCTTTTAAGCGTTATTGTGATGATATTCGTTGAATTATCCGGGCGCAGTGTTCGTGTTCACTTATTCTCGAATTATTGGAAACCTTTGGAGGCACTTTGTTGAAACGGAAATTTGAAATTCAATTGAAATTATTCGCAGGGAAAAAGAGGTCAGCGAAAATTTTTTGAAAATTCATAAGATTCACGAAGGGATTTCTTTTAATATGTTGTTCGAATTTCGTACTCGTCCGATTCGTTGGATTGCCCGGGCGCGATGTTCATGTTGATTTACTCTCGAATTTTTATATCCCTTTTTTAGTTCGTTGTTGAAACAGAAGTTTGAAATTCCACTCAAATTATTAGCTGGGGAACGGAGGTATGTAAAAAAAATGTAATTAATAAAATTCACGAACGTTATCAACCCTCTTCATATATCGTGCAAATTTGGCAATGAATCGTTGAATCGTTCGGGCGATGTCGTAGCGATATGTCATTGAGCGTTCGGGGAGCTTCCACGTGGTTCAATCAGACGAATGAATGAACTACTTCCATTTTTCATGAATGCAACGTGGAATCGCGATGCCGTGGGTCAAGCTAATTTCGAGATATCAGAATAGGGTCATACATAAAATTTCAATTGAATTCATCGGCGGAAAAGGCCAGAGCATCGCAATGTCCGTATGTCGGATGATTGAACTAAGAAAAGTAATCCTCATCGGACTCATCCAAGCCATAATATCTCGGCGAGAATAAAACCTACGGTTTTTGCGCGTATATTAGTGACAAGTGATATAGTGATAATAATTTCTTGATTATACGCAACTGTCTTCCGATCACGTGGAAAAAAATCTTGACGCGCGGATATAAAAAATCGTAGCTGGTATTCAAATTTTGCTTTATATATAATTTTTCGTAACACCTTCCTACTTTTCAAAAAAGTATTATTCCCCACACAATTTTTCATACTCGAACCTAGGGCTTTTATCGCATCATCACAACACTGTTACGAACACTCAATTCTTGAACCATTTTTTATTTATTACCGAAAAAAATAAACAAAACGTTTTTTTGCCTAAAATCGATCAACACCCTCCGCCGCTTAAAGGGTTTAAAATTACGAGCCGTCACTTGTGTTTGTTTAGGACGGAGGGGCCTAGGCAGGAGCGCACAGTAGTCCCGACTAATAATTATGAGGGGCGTCATAATCCGGTTGTATACCAGTCAAACAGGTGGAGAGCAAACATTTTGGTTTTCTTTTTTAATGCTCAATTATATTACGAGGTGTTGATCCTCTTATAGTCACGTTTATCAGGACCGCGTGTAAGCTTTCAGCGCGCATTATAAATCAATATTATCGTAACGTAATTAATAACACATGCGATAACGCGAAAGCGCGTCAATCGCGTATAATACAAATCGGAGTCGATCAATGTCCTATTAATGTTTAGCGTTTAAGCGACGGCAATTGAACGATAAATTGTTTCTCGGTCGAACGAACGCGTTGAACTGTTGAAAGGAGAGATAGGTAAGCGAGTCTCGACGATCGGATAGAGAGCTTTGGAGTGCAGGAGAGACCGCCGAGATTGGGCGTGTAAAAGCGTTTTAAGAGTCTCCGTGACATGCAACCGGAAGAGGATCGCTAACGAGGGTCGCCCACGCCCCGTCGCGGGCTTTGTTCTTCCCTTCGACGATGCAACAGGGCGAAAGAGTCGAGTGGTTTGTGCCTCTCGAAGAACCGTAGAATTCGGAGTTTAAGAGACATCGGGAACTTGGGAATCGCGAAGTTACCGTCGTACAAGCGATTTCAGCGGGACAAATTATTCGCCGTCGGATTGCGATTAATCGACAAAATTCGACTACCTTGTGTTAACTCAATGATCGTTATATGCTTAGCACCGGTAAGGCAAAACCGATAAGGACGTGTGCCGATCGTTATTGTTGATAGAACAAATATAGTTTAAAAAAATATTATACCGTGAGAAACAGTTTGCACATTTTTATAACAAAGATCTTGTGAATTCTACAATTATTTTTATTTCCGTTTTTCAAGGAACTGGATTTTTTTATCTACGGAATTGTAGAATAAATTATATAAAAATTGTGGACAATACATTCTTGTTAAATGCGGAAACCTTTTTAAGCGAAGACAACGTGTAAAATTTCGTATTTCATCAATGACAATTGCGTGCAGTTTAACCGCCTGCTAGTTAAAGCGATGAAGCGAGTCGAAGAAAATTCGGCGTAACTCAATACTGCAGATCTGTAGGTGGGGATTTTCCTGATATATAACGGGTAGTAAATGATTTTCTTCAAAGTACCTCTGTGAAAAAGTCTGACGATTTCATACAAAAACCCGCGTGAGAAGGAAAGATAATTTTTACCATTCGCAGAAACGTTTCTGGAGCGAGCAGAACGCGTCAATGTTGCTCAGTCACGTTAGAAAAAATCGCCAACCGCTTACCGGCCTCGATCGAGCACGTATCTAATAAACACGATGCGATTTGGGAGTATTTTTTTGTAATAATTAAAAGATACGAAGACGAGTATATAGTAATGTAATACTTACTCGGTCGTACTGATGAGTCGCCGTTGCCGATGAGAAGGGCTGAAAAGGCGCCGGTCTCGCGGGACTGTGATGGGCCGCGTGAGGATTCGCGTGTGGATGGGTGTGAGCCGCGGCATGAGGATGCGTGGGATGCGGTGGCGGCGGTGGCCTCTGATAGAGGTAAGGATAATATTGATACATCACCTCGGAGCAGCTCATCACACCCCCCGGGCCCGGCACCCCAGAGCCGGCCTGGCGACTGGCGTACCCGAACGTTGCACCACCACCACCGTAAACTCCACTCCCACCTTTTATCTCGTCCCGGCTATTCACTACCGGCGTTAGCTCCGTTTTCGAGTCTTATTGTTTTATCAATTTTTTCAGATACAAATATATACAAATATATTCGTAATCCAATCGCAACGAAAATATTTTACGCTCCAACCTTCAAAAAAAGAAAACCTTCAATCGAATGCACCTCGACGTTTCAATAAAACCCGGCGAACTGAAGATCGGAAGTAAATCCGATGATTTTTCCATTCACGAATTTCCGCACGGGACGATCATAATCCCTCTCCGCGACCGGCCGAAATTTTTCACGTTTTATCGAGACGCACAATGGCCAAGTTCACAGGCGAGCTGCGACAAGGCACGATCCATCCGTCGGCAACGGTGCAGCGAATTATTCACCGGAAACACCGCCGGTGGATCGTGGAGTATCCTCAACTATCACTCCACTCTCACTCCAGCACGATCGTCGGAATAACCAAAAAACCGGCTCCAACAACAAACCCAAAAAACAAACACACCTGATACCCCCCGAACTGTCAGCTCCCCGAGTTCTCCATCGGCAGCACGAAACCAACGTCAACCGCGAACAAGTATATCGGCGAACGGGCAAATTACTCGCGACGAACCACCGACAGCTTCCTGGCTCCTCGAACGAGAGAGTCTCAAAAACGTTTCGAGGTCCACGAACAGCTGACTCTCGCACACCGCCCGTTCATAAACCCACCAGAGTCGCAGCAGCTCGATGAGCTCTTTTTATGAAAAAATCCGGTCAACCTTCTGGTGTCTCCGAATTTAGGGACTCCGTCCTTTCCGTCAGGAAGTGCCGCGAAGAAAACAACAACAAAAACCGTAAGACTCTTTCGTGTGCGATCGGCAGAACCGAGTGTGAGAGCCCTGGGTATAGCGTCTCTGATGGGCAAACACGTACTGAACCACGAGAGCCCGATGTCACCCTCTCTCACTCGACCTGCATAACAGCCGTCTTTCTCCGTTGGTCGGTTATTCGACCCTGGCTATCTTTTTCTAGCGTCGGGGGGCCTTTGCCCGTCGGGGTCTCTTTCGCAGTCATCTCACTCCGGATCTCTCTCCGCCTCACTCCTTCTCTATCCCTTCGGGTCTGGCATCGGTTACCGCCGGCTCTGCCCCCCGGCGGCGTCATCGAGGCCTCGAGGTAACCGACTGGGAGAGCCGACGGGACACGCTTGACGAGGGAGCGAGAGAGGCCCCCGAGGACGACCGAGCAGGACGTTGCCGAAGAGCCCAACGCGCACGAGGGAGACGGCGATCGGCGAGGCGAAGAAGAGAAGAACCGACGGAGTCTGGGCCAACGATGGTGCACGCCTACTGGGAGCGACGATTCCGGCCAATCGGCGAACGCCGAGGGAACGTCCAATGAACGGGGTTCGTTGCCATACACCTACGCCCTCGCCGGCTTTTATCCGTAGCCTCTGTCCGTATATCCGCGTGGGTATTGATCCCACAATGAACCATCCTCACCCCTCGGCCTCGCTCTCCTCGGCGTCCTCCGGTGGAGCCGACGTTGGACAAGACCGCACAACGGTATCGTGAAGTTTCCGCTCGGTTTTTGGAACTCTCGAGAGCCACCCCTACCGATGTCTGCGAGGGTTCTTGGACGAGATGAGGCTCAAGAAGTCGAGATGATTCTTCCTGCAACTTCGTTGTGGGTGAGTTTTTGGAGGCCGATTCGACTCGGTGATTCGCGGAGGGAATTAGATGAATGGATTTTTTTGTTTGTTTTTTTTTTCGTCTTTTTTTAGGAGTGTCAGGGGGGGATAGTCGAGGCGGGGTGTTTTTAGGTTGGGACAAGGGGGAGGGCAGAGATTCGCCGGGGGTGCAGGGCGCATGGCGAAAGGGTGGAATTCGGTGAGAAAGAGGGAGGGAGAGTGAGGGAAGAAATACAGAGTGCGCCGGAGTGGCTGAGGTAGTTAAACCCCAGGCGGAAAACCCCGGTCTTCTCATAATGAGTCTCAATTAACAGTTTCGCGATGTGTTCGCGCTAGCTTAATTTCACTCGGGTGATGCTGGTAGACCGGGGAAGAAATTACTAAAAATCAATTCAAGTATTTTTTTTTACAATAGTCTTTCAATGTCAGGGAATGGTCGGCATGTCAAAAAAATATATGTAGAGAGGATTGGCAAGAAAAAGTTTCGTTGAGTTTTATCATTTGTTTTTACTCAGCGCACATAAACAATAAGGGCCTACCGACATTTTTGTCATGTCGATTGAGTTTTATACTATTTAGGATTTGAACACTTGGTTGGAATTTTTTTTTGGGTGTTTTTATGAATGTCTGATTATGTTTTCATTATTTTCAACTCGGTAGATTCATTGGCAAATTTGTGAACAAGTGAGCCAATCGAAAAAAATGGCAAATACACTTTCGTTTGTTTTCGATGTTAAATGTAAATGGATCACAAAACGGAATGCCGACATGAAACCTATTAGAGTTCTCCGTTTGAGTTAAAACTGTAATTTTTCCCTTTACAAAAAATTAGTAAAAATAGTCCGTTTTGCCCCGCTCTTCTCCAGTCTACTGCTGGCTCATTGCACCGCTACATGAAGCATTCGAAAATTTTCACGAAATCCTCGGAGGATTTATATTCAAAATATTTTTTTCACATTTAATTTCCAAGCTCTTTTTCGCTGTTTAATCTCATTTAAAAAGAAACTCTGTTTAAGTTTACGATCAAAGTAGTAACAAAGTATTTCACCAAATTCTTACGACCGTATCTCGAAAAAGCAAACTCGAAAGATTTATTTGAACTCACAGGTGAAAAAAAAAAATCCCTAAATTCTTTGATAATCGAACCCCTCACTTTTTCGCGGCATTTCGCAGTCCTTCAGTAACGCTAAACCATTTGCATCGATAATCCCCTGTACCCTCTTCACCTCTGTGCACCCACGCGCGCCAAGCATCCCCTTGTAAAACCCCCCTCCCCTTCCGTTTATATACAACAATAATCGCTGTATAGACTCTCGCTCCGTCGGTTCGGCCCGTGAGGATCCACCTAGGCAGCTAGCATATTTCCCGTTCATCTTTTCAATCCGTACGATCCACGAGTCGCGTGCTACACCCTATCCGTACAATATCACTGACAAATTTAATGCTCGGCTATTAGGATCAGCAGGGGGTAGTTGCGTGGGGGGGGGGGGGGGGGGGGGGGGGCCCCCCCCCGTGGGGGGGGGGGGGGGGGGAGACGGGCGAGAACGAGGG
>JAPYZC010006805.1:0-10682 GCA_030522665.1 Ichneumoninae sp. A BG-2022a | reverse complement strand
AAAATGAAGGGCTGGAGGGCGATGTAATTGCCGGGGCTAGTTACAAGTAGCCGTACAGTTATAGCGGACGTCTACGAGAATTCCGGCGTAGCTGTGTCTGATTAATTCACTAACTGTTAATCATGCGACAAATTCGCTGTCCCGTGTCGCGTAGTTTTTTTTTTTTTTTAATCACTTCGGTCGGCTTGTAAAGGGTTGACGGCGGGCGGAATATGAAAAATTGCCATAGGAATTCCATTTTTTTTCAGGTAGAACATTTTTTAATTATATTTTTAAAAAATAATAATTATACTTCGCCTACAATTTTTAATATTTGAACCTGAGAATTTTTCAACATGGTCAGAACACTGTGACGAATTTTTCGTCCAATTTTCTTTATTACAGAGAAAAATAAAATAAATTTATATAATAAATAAAAACAAAACGCACTTTAATAACACAATACGTATATTTATCTCGGTCAAAATATGAAAAAATTGCCGGAGGAGTTCCATTTTTTTAAGGTACAACATTTATTTTATTATATATATAAAAAAATGATATCCCGCCTATAATTTTTTATATTTGAACTGAAGAATTTTTCATCATCGGAACGCTCTGATGAATTTTCCGCCCATTTTTTTTTTATCACCGAGAGAAATAAAATAAAAAGTCTGAAATTAATTCGACGAACCCCCTTAAAGGTACAAAGTTTTTGTATTGAAAATAATTAAGTGAATACAAACAAACCGCACTTTAATCGAAAAATATATAAATTTATAAAAATTACAATGTTTTCTTTAGCAACAACCTGGCAATTTTTTTCCGTGGCTTGTTATAAGCGGCCTCAACTATACAGTTGATATACAGTTATATCAGACGTCTATGAGAATGCCAGCATAGCGGTGGCTGATTAATTCACTAACTGTTAATCATGCGACAAACTCGCTGTCCCGTGTCGCGTAGTTTTTTTTTTTTATCACTTCGATCGATTCGTGTAAAGGGTCGATGGCAGTGGGAATATAACAAATAGCCGGAGGAATTTCATTCTTTAAACACAGACAAATGTTCTTCATCATATTAAAAAAAAAAAAATGGAACTCCGCTTACAATGTTTTGTATTTATCAACATAAACGAATTTTCCGTACAAACCTTTTAATAAATTTTAATAAAAATCTGAAAAAATTCATACGTATTTCGAAAAATGAACGAATCATTTTTATTTAAAAAAAAGTTGAGTTACCATATATTTTGATGAACAATTTTTTTTTCAACAATTTGTTTCAGATTTTTATAACATTGGGAAGTGTTTGCAATTCTTGCCCGAATTTCTCGAATTTAGGCGGAATGAACACCACTCGCTCCAACCTCCTTAATACTGTCTAAACAGTCTAAAGTAAAAAATTTTAAAAATATAAACAGAACGCACTTTAATCAAACAATTTTTTAATTACGTTTGGCAAAAAGCTGGGTATTTTTTTTTTCTTCGAGGATTCGAATCGGGCTTGTGCTTTGCGAGTTCAGGGGTGACTCTCGCTCGGCAACTCGATCGTTTTGTCCGTACTCGGTGACAAAAGCGAAGCTCCGGCGGAGTCGGTGGAGTTTTGTCGTCGTCCGGAGAACGTCAGCTGGCCGCGTTCTCGCGTGACGACGCATCGCGCACGTTCTCCGTTCGTCGCATGTGTGTGTTCACTGTTACCGGAGCATAATGCTGTCGGACGAATTTGCACGTGTAGTCGCGGCCGCGTCTATGTAGATATAGTATGAGAGCGGAGCCCGGCGTGTTTCCCCGCGGGGAAAGACCCGCCTCGTATCTCTGTCCCTCATTACTATTCGATGTTCTCCTGCACCGTGGCAGACTACTGGCAACTACTGCTCCTCTACTTGTGTATTCCTGGGAGTTCTTGAACACACATCAGTTATTGGCATCTCTGCAGTCAGCGACGTTTTCCAACTCATCCAATCACAAAAATGGTAAGAATAGTTGAGGTCAATTTAAAAAAATGTAGAACCGATTGTTTTAGGAGGGAGCGGGGCAAAACGGACCTCTCCACTGGAGTTGAAGAAGATTGAAAATTGTTCATTTTACCCCGCTCTGCCGTATCATTAATTTTCAACATTGTGTGTTCCTGGGAGTTCTTGAACACACATCGTTTTCGAACTCATCCAATCGCAAAGATGGTAAGGATAGTTGAGGTAAATTGTAAACAATTTAGAACCGATTGTTTTAGGGAGGGAGTGGGCCAAAACGAACGTCTCCATTGAAATTGAGATTATTTTTTGTATTAGGCGAAAAAAATTGAACATTGGCCATTTTACCTCGCTCTTCCATACTATTTATTTCCTACTTGTATATTCTGGAAAGTTCTTGAACACACATCAGTTATTCGCATCTCTGCACCGAGCGACATTTCCGAACTCATCGGATCGCACACATGGTAAGGATAATTTGAAAAAAAATCTCATATTTTTTGGAGTCACTCGTTTTAGGGCTGGAGCGAGGCAGAACAAACCTTCTTCATTCAGGAACTATAAAAAATACTCCGTTTTACACCGCTCCCTCCTGCCACTCATCATCTTTATTAAAATCATCTACACACAAAGATAACGTAAAAAAAATCACGTCTCATCACTAAAAACAATTTTTCCAAATGTCATTTAATCTCCCATTCCAAAACCAAATTTCCCTCCCCCTCTTCCTCAACTCCCGATAAGCTGCGAAACCGGAGTGCCCAAAAGAATCTCCACACCATATTTGGAACCATTGTTCCCGGCGATCGCGAGACCGACCGTCGTTTTGGCCCAAAGTCAACCGGGCCATTCGCAATTGCCGAAAGCCATCAATTTTTTTTCTCCTCCTCACCACGGCCATTGAAGTCCGCATGAACGAGTTGCGGAATACCCTTCCTTTATTTCAACATATTTCTGTCATTCGAACCGTCTCCGCTTGTTTTTTTCTCGAACCGAGCCGGGTGCATCCAGGGTGTCCGTGCGTGAGTCGGATAGCTCGCGATCCTGCGGACCTATGCGAGGCACGCGAGAGGGCGGCTTGTAAATTCTCTCCGAAATGAGAGTGTCACCGCTCGGTCTCTCCCCCCCCCCCCCCCCCCCCCCCCCCCCCCTCGTCGAGTGTCTCCTCGCTGGGCGACGAACTGGACGAGTTCCTTTTGCTTGTTCTGCTCCGCAGTTCTCTAGCCCGCAGCCTTGGATGTCAACCAGCACCAGCATCGTTCGTTATTTACGCATCTGCGCTTTCTTTCTCACACCGGTGTGTGACGATCGAGTCACGCCACATAGAACCGTAACAACGCCCGACCGGACAAAAAGCTTCCTCGCGGTCTAGACGAGAATAAAACCGATATAAGGTAAACGTACCAATGCCCGGACAATTAAGTCCCAGTCCCTGGACATGCATGGAAAATCGTATTTCCATCTCTCTTGCACGCAGGACTTGTCCGGCCACTGGGACGTGTCCGATCATTGGTACGTTTACCTTAATAAGGATCTCGAACTTCTTGACCGCTCGAAGAATTGCTAGGTGGAGTTGAGACTTGGAAAAAAAAAATGATAAGTTTGTAATTTACCCATCTGCGCTTTATTTCCGACACCGTTGTGCCGTTGTGATGATCGAGTCAGGCCACATAGAACCGTAGCAACGCCCGACCGGACAAAAAGCTTCCTCGCGGTCTAGACGAGAATAAAACCGATATAATAAGGATCTCGAACTTTCTGACCGCTCGAAGAATGGCTAGGTGGAGTTGAGCCTTGGGAAAAAAATGATAAGTTTGTTATTTACCCATCTGCGCTTTATTTCCGACACCGTTGTGCCGTTGTGACGATCGAGTCACGCCATGAGGAGCGTAGGATAAAAAGCTTCCTCGCGGTCTAGACGATGAGAATTACGATGACAATTTTTGACTGCGAAAAGAATAACTGGGGAGAGGTGGAATTTTTTTAGTGTTTAAAAAAGTGGGATCTATCGATTTGGTTGGATTTCAATCGTGAGGCACGTGCGCGACACTGTGCATCGAAGGGTTAGACTTTTTTTTTTAAAAGCGTTACCCTGTTTTAAAAAAAAAATATTTACCAAATTTTAAATATTTTACACTGGCATCGATCGATTTTTAGGTAAAGTTGATTCCGTTTTCTTTGTGACGCGCGTGCGCAACGCTATGCACTGAAGGGTTACGCTGCGATAAACAGGTATTGTTCTAACCCTGAATATAAGGGTAGCTATTGCGAAAAGAGTCGACATAGCGTGAACAAAGTAGGCTTCCAAAACTATATTTTTTTAAAAGATTTTGACGACGAGAATAAACTTCACATAATAACTATCTCGAACTTTCGGCTGCTCAAAAAATAGCTAGGGAGAGTAAAAAACAAAAAAATTACACTCGAACCGATCAATTCTTAAGTAATATTTTGTTGTCTTTCAATTGCAATGCGCTTGTGCAATGGTGTTTTATAACAACAGCGAAAAAAAAATATATATATCAATGTCTCAAATGAAATTCGCTTACGGGCTGCTAAAGAAAAAAAAAATTGTTATTTCGATTCTTACAATTCCATACGGTATTGACACGACAACCTCTCACCATAACAGACTTGCCGTCGTTGCTTCAATATCATACGGAGTTGTAAGAATTGAAATTTTTTTAAAATCCTCCGACAGCCCGCAAGCGAATTTTTTTTCAGCGCCTCTGTTGTTCTAGCCCCGAATAAAAGGGCATCGGTGGTGAAAAGAGCCGACACAGAGCAATGTTGGCTTCCAAAAAGCGTACGATTTTTTGGGTAGGTTTGGTGAGTTCCCTTTTTATTTATTTTCATTTTTATTTTAATAAACGAGGGTCGAAAAGGCGTCGTCAGAGCCGCGGGTTAATCCCTCGACGTAGCGTAGTGTTTCGTCCCCGCAGGCGAGGCTCCTCTCGTTTTCCTCCCTCCGCTGTGCGCCGAATCGGCGGAGCCTCTACACTTCGCGGTTCGGGTAATTGGCCCCCTGTGCTCTACAAAACTCGCTCTAGTCCATCTTTCCGTCATGCCCAGAAGGGATTTCTAGGAGTTGGCGGAGATTCCTTCGTCGGAAAGATTTTTTTTTTTTTGCCGGACAGGGCGAATACATTTTTGGCTAACCGGCACGCGGGCCTCGCAACGGGCCCGAAAAGCGAGTTGCCCTCGGGGATGCCCTAACTTTTACGGTGTCCGACGCTCTCGTCGAAGATCCTTCTCTCTCTGTGTCAGTCCGCCGTTCGACAATAAAAGTTGTCGATGTTTCTCCGACGTTGTAAAACGAAAACGTTGTAACGCTCGGCGCCGGCTCGGTGAATCGGCAACATTCCCCCTCGTAAAACGACACGAAAGATTCGACGTCGTTTCTATCGCTGCACGAATTGGATAATTAATTCTGTCGTATCGGAGCGGGTATTTAATTGTCTTCTAGGATCGATCGCGAGGCGGAAATTGGACGAACGCCGACTACCTATGGGAAAACATTCCCGCACGGAATATATTTAAACAATTTCGTTAAAATATCTTATTTATACTCGCAAACTTACAAATTTTAAAAATGGTTATTTATTGGCTATAAAATATGTTGTATATAAATAAATTTCTATAATATTGTAAAAGTGAAACGAAAGATCTATACAACGAATGCACGAGCCTTCATCCAAAAAATGACTTTGATGTATGTTGTTTCAGTAATGTATTATTTTGATGTATCTCATTTTTGCACAGCTTTTAACAATATATTCAAAATATCCAATTTTCCCTACGATAATATATATATAAAAAAAATATTGTATACAATAGTAACGAAACTTATGAGAGAAAATTCCCCCATGGAATATATTTAAACAATTTAGTTAAAATATCCAATTTATACTCGCAAAAATACACATTTTTAAAAAACGGTTTATATATCGTATATAAATAAATTTATATAATATTGCAAAAGTGGAACGAAACATCTACCCAACGAATGCACGAGCCTTCATCCAAAAAATGACTTTGATGTATGTTGTTTCAGGAATGTATTATTTTGATGTATTTTATTAACACGCAGCTTCAGCGTCTCAACTTTTCAAAGCGCAAAACCACCCAAATCTAAAAACTGCTCCAAAAACTTTTTCATACCAGTTCAAATGATTAAACGAATCTGAACCACTCTTCTTATCACATACCAAGATCAAGGTTTGACATCACGGCTCAATTCTTCAATATCAGCCCGACCCGCATTACCCCCTGTTATTCGCCGAGTCTCCCCAACTCTCCCAAAATTCAGTCTCCAGCAACCTTATCGGAGAACTTTACGGATGCCTAGACGGTATTTTTTTGTTTCTCTTCCCTTCATCCTTCACACCAGAGATCTCGATGTCGAAACAGTCGGATCTCGTTGATCGATGGTCGAATCGAACGATAGAATTTTTTTATTTTTTTTTTATAAATTCAGAGAATCGGGCCCGGTTAATATTGCTCTAGCGTGAGGAGAGTTTCTCCTCGTGTCTTCGGGGTGGGTTGTCCGAGGAAGGGCTTTCTGGGTCCTCTTCGTGAGAAGAGCCGAGCCCCGAGGCTCGGCTCGCTCTGGTCCCGCACAGCGCGAACGAACAAAGGGACGCGACTAGAGAAAACCGACATGGAGAGAGACGAGAAATATCGAGAGCTCGGAAATAAGGAAAGGACTCGCCGCCACGAGAGAGCCGAGAGCCAAATTAGCGGGGAGGATCAGGAAGGTCGGACGGAAGGTCGCGGGCAGGAAGCGTGCGGCGCGGTTGCCTACGGTTCCTTGTGATCTTAGGAAGTCCCACTCGGGTCAGCCGCCAATGTGTGTTGAACCTGCAAATTTTTTGTTCCCTCCATCCTCACCGAATATTACGCAGCGCGGGCAATTAGAGAGCCTGGCGTTTCATTAGTTAGCGTCCAATCAATCAACCGACGCTGAATCAACCCGCTAAGTTGAGCTCCAACTTGGCCAACTTGGCCCCCGATGTAGGGGAGACCGGGGACAAAAGTAACAAAAATCCTTTCTAATTTTTTTACCAACAAACCCGAGAGTGTAACGCTTCGGCATCCAATGGTGTACCATTAACCTGGTCTTAGGTATTTAGTTAAAAAATGTCAAGCAGAAAGTAGCACGGAATTGCGAACACCGCGCCTTTAAACACAAACTACATTCGGTAAGAATTTGGGCTGCGGTGGGGTCAATTGTGACGGGTAGTGGGGTCATTTGTAACATCCTCCTGTACCAATGAAATCCTTCGCCGACCGCTATTAAGAAATAGAACCGGGGTGCTTTGTCACAGAAAAATTTAAATTAAAATTTTTTAAATTAAAAAATGTATTAGCCGTCTAAGCTGTTTTACCCGGCTAAGACATTTTAGCCGGCCTAACTATACAGTCCTACTATAAATGTTATAGTCTGCAATTGGTTGGCTATAAATTATAAGTATATAAATTCTCGCTGATTGCTTAGATGTAAGAATAAAATAAATAAAATATATTGGTATTGGTATTGGCATTGGTAGATGTTAATTATTGCTGGTGCAATTGACCCGGATCGACTGTAACAATCGACCCCACACATGATTATTAGCAAAGTTATTATGACATCGGTTAATAACAATCTGAAACGTATCGTCTCAACGATCAAAATGTTCTGCAGAAATGTACCTTTCAATTCCTTGTGCTTGTTTGCACTAACATTTAGTATTGTGTTGCCTAGCTGACGCGATCCGAACAGCCGAAAAATCACTTCGCACTCGCGAATCACATTTGGTTTCGGCGAATTGGTATTTTTGAAAACTCAGCTATGAGGTGATTGCATGGCCATAAGGTCTATAATGTTGCTCACTTCGTATCCGATGCGTCCGATCATCCGCAGCGTTGCGCAGCCGCTTGTTACAATTGACCCGTGTTACTTTTGTCCCCGGTCTCCCCTACCGCGAACGAATCGGATAATTCAATTCGACACGGACGTGTTTTGTCGATTAAACAATTTGGCTGGCGCCTCGGCGAGGCATCGATCTTACCTCTCGCGAGCGAAGTTGGATCCTCACCGATAGACGGGAGAGGGAAGGATTAAAGAACCAATCTGGCGGTGTGTATACAGCGAGGCGGGTGGGTCCATCCGGCCCGGAGGTTCATTAGTCAAGCGGCTAAATACCGGTGCCGAAGCTCACCGCTCGTTCGCTAAGTGAGCCGTGAGGCTAAAACTCTCCAAGCTCCGATGTTCCACCGGCCCGCGCAAGGTGCAACACCGAGTCTCTCCTTCGTCGGGTACAGAAACGACCCGATCTTAGCCTCGTCATCCCAGAGGCAGCCTCGTGCGAGCGTGATATCGCAGAATTTTTTCACTAATCCTCCGGGTGGAGGATCAACAAAAGAAACTGCGCTTCCATCGAACGGCGGTAATTGACCACTTAAAAGGCGATTAATCACATCGGGACGAGCTCCACAGCGGATTTTACTCGATTTGCACTATTCGCGGGTTCTTTTTTCCACGAATCTAGGATATTTCACGGGTTCGATCGAAGGAAGGAAACCGTCGATGCTTGCTTTTGAACTGCGATTCCTTGATAGATGTTTTAGAGCATTGAATTGTGGTCTGATGTGGCTCGGAAAAGGTCTGATAACTGGCTAACCGGCTCAGCAGGTGACTGTACGGTTATCATGTCACTCTAATACTGTAAAATCATCGGAATATCAGTGTAAAAGCATGATTCATGATGAGGAGGACCCATTGGCTGTTTATCGAATGGAGGGGAAAACCGGCTATGTTGAAGGTTTCCTGTCACAAACTGGACCAATGTCGGAAACTGGACCAATATCAGAAAGGGGACCAATGTCAGAAACCGGTTCAATGTCAGAAACTGGACCTATATCAAAAACTAGACCAATGTCAGAAATCGGACCAATGTCAGAAACTGGACCAATATCAGAAACTGGATCAATATCAGAAACTGGACCAATATCCGAACCTGGACCAATATCAGAAACTGGACCAATGTCAGAAACTGGATCAATGTCAGAAACTGGATCAATGTCAGAAACTGGACCAGTGTCACAAACTGGACCAGTGTCACAAACTGGACCAGTGTCACAAACTGGACCAGCGTCACAAACCGGACAAGTGTCAGAAATTGGACCAGCGTCACAAACTAGACCAGTGTCAGAAATTGGACCAGCGTCACAAACTGGACCAGTATCAGAAATTGGACCAGCGTCACACACTGGACCAGTGTCACAAACTGGACCAGTGTCAGAAATTGGACCAGTATCAGAAATGTGACCAATCCCAGCAACCGAACGAATTACCGTTCCTGGTAGAATTCTTAGAGTGTTACAACATGCCATTGTGAGGTCCGGAAAAGGCCTGTTAAGACCCTAAACCGGAAATGGCATCAACTTGGAATGAGATGGCAACATTTCCGTCCAACGATCGAACGATTTGTTTCTGGGGATGAAACAGAGGAATCCGACCGACTCTCCCTTTCCAGATCAAAGATAAGGAAACATGGCGAAAAAGGTCAACCCCCGGGGGCGCTGGGTGGTGTGATGTGACGTTGGCTGACGGCGATGTCGGACATGGTGCCGATGGTGGTCGTCCTCGCGGCTCGTTCCTCCCGCCGCGGAGCGCGTTGTCCGAGCTGTGAGGCCCCGCGGTTGATACGACCGGGGGCCCGGGTCTCATCGTACCTACATGATGTATACGGTGTGCGGGCATGGGGGCGGAGCGGAGACAGATGGGCGTGCGGAGGATCCCTTTGAGGCTGCCGCGTGCGGCGCCAGTGCTCGGGCTCTCCGCGCCTCTTCCTCTCCGGCTTCTTCGTCATCCTCCTCTTCTTCTTCTCGGAGGATTCTCCGGAGCCATCCCTCGCGCAATCCTCGAAGAGGACGCCCGGGGCGATTCAAGAAAGAAGCCAGCCGCGCGAGAGAGCATCGCGAGAGCTTCAACCACAGACCGGACGACCGTGAGGAAGAACACATCCACATGTCCAAAGATTCCCCGAACCATCTCTGATTACCCCGATCAATTCAGCGTCATTAACAGTAATTATCTAAGCGGCGGAGGACCTAACCACGTAACCTCCCAGTATTGACCTCACTCGTCGCCGCGATGGCGCTGCGCTCGCTCGATCAGAAAAATAATTTATTTGACGGCCACCCTTTATTTGGTTTAAGTAAAATATTTATTTGATTTAAATAAATAGTTGTCTAAATGAAATAAAAAATTCCTTAAATGAAATAAATATTTCCTTAAATGAAATAAATATTTCTTTAAATGAAATAAATATTTCTTTAAATGAAATACACATTTTACTTAAACCAAATAAAGGGTGGCCGTCAAATGAATTATTTTTCTGGGTGCTCTTCTAAGCCGCATGCGCGGCTCTCAGCCGGTGGCGGGAAAAAAAAGGGAACCTCACGGAGTTATCGGGAGTAGCAGAAGCTGCAGCAGCTCCTTCGGCTCGGGGCTACGGGCTCCGTCTTTCTCGTTTTACCGAGAAAGAGGGGAGGCTCTCCGTTTGCTGCCTGTAAGTAAGGAATTTCCCGCGAGGCTCGCGTGTCCCGGATTTCGATGGGCCGCGCTCCGTACCTCGGGCGTTCGCGTCCTCCTCCCTTCTGGATCCCATCGCCGTCTCCCTTCGTCCTCTCCCCGTCACAATGCGCCTCGTCCTTCTTCTTTCGCCTCGCGAAAAAAAAAAAA
>JAPYZC010006802.1:0-10158 GCA_030522665.1 Ichneumoninae sp. A BG-2022a | reverse complement strand
TTCATAGAGATAATTAATTTCAAAGTCGGTGCTTCAAGCGAAAGATCCACGGCTAACACAAGGAACGACGGAGACGAACCAACGTTCCCACCGCGCATGTCAAGCCATCTCGATAGCGCTCGCTTATCGAGATACATTCGCCGAATCTCCTGCCATCCCTGGACGATCCCGGAACGATCCCGGGATCGTCCCGGGATCGTTCCGGGATCGTCCCGGGATCGTTCCGGGATCGTCCCGGGATCGTTACGGGATCGTCCAGGGATGGCAGGAGCTTCGGCGAATGTATCTCGATAAGCGAGCGCTATCGAGGTGGCTTGACATGCGCGGTGGGAACGTTGGTTCGTCTCCGTCGTTCCTTGAGTTAGCCGTGGATCTTTCGCTTGAAGCACCGACTTCGAAATTAATTATCTCTATGAAAATTCACTTAAATCAAACGGCCCCCGAGTGTTTTGTATTCAGCTTTTTATACCCCCTTAAAAACTATGCATTTCTGCGGCAAAATTTTTACGCCATCGAAGAGGGCTTGAAAAATCGTTCAAGAATCGCACCCTAAATCCATTCTAATTCCCCCCGCAAGTGCCTTAAAAAATAGGTGGCCACTTTATAATTGTCACCCTGTATGTAAAAGGGAATATCCATTTATTATATAATTTTTACTTTGCTATTTTGCATGACGCAACCACCATGTCAATTCCCATGAATGAGGATGAAGTATTTGAGGCTTGTCGGTGAACAAATTCGTCGGTGATTCGATGATTGTCCAGTCTCGGAAAAAGATTTCACTAAGCACGACGAATCCCTGTACTCTTCGATCGTACCGACGACGCTGCCGATCGTCGCTTCGCCGACGTTCGACGAGGGCTCCCTTATTACGTCCGTCATCTTGAACATGAGATCTTTCGCGAACTTGCTATTTTTTTTAATCTCCGATGTCGATACTCTCTGGGTAGATTCGGTAACCCTCAGCAACGAGATAAAAACTGAGTCAGCGGCCAAGCGTACGAAAGATTGATGGTCCGTAGTCTTCGAGGACGTCTCGTCACTGCAAATATTCAGAAATTGTAAACTGTTGTTCGTCATAGAGGTTTCGGCGACGATCTGTTCAACGTAGTCGTAGTATTCCTCCGAGACTATCCGATCTTGATTCCGGTAAAATCGTTCGTTGGACAATTCGCCGTCGATCCGCCCCCGATGAATACTACATCTCGTTCGGATAATTTCCCTCAAAATAGATTTTGCTGGAAATGTCCACCATCTTCTCGAATGCAGCACTCAACTGTCGCAAGAAGCTTCGTTTGCAGTTCGAAATCATCTTCGGCGTAATCGTCCTCACGGCGTGGAAGATCCGCTCGTTCAATTCGTCTCGGGTTTCGATAGCGTGTCGATATACTATCTCTTTAATGTATTCCCAAAAGAAGAAATCCAGGGAATTCAAATCTGGAGATCTTGCGCCCATCCACCGATTAGGGTACGCATGGTCCAACCATATGCGTACGGCCGCAGAATAATGCGCGGGTGCTCCGTCGTGCTGAAACCACGCATTCAATTGTGCTTCTGCATCGACCCCAGCAGCTCGAAGAAGATCCGGCAGGTGACGTCTCAAAAAACGTCGATACTCAGCACCCGTGAGTCTCGCAGGAAGTTCGAAGGATCCGATCTGTAAAAGAAATTGCCTGTAGTAACCTCATTTATTTTGTCGAAAAACTTAGGTTTTCAAATTGGAAGTGACGGCCCAGAGTAAAATTCGAAAACATTCTTCGATCAAACACCGAGATTTCCAAACCGGCAGTGATGTCACAACGCAAATTTCTAAAATGTCTGCGTGAAGTCACTTTCAGTTTAAAGATGAGATTTTCAAACCGTAAGTGACATTACACACAACATATTTTATTCTACTCTAGAATGTATTTCGGATGCATCCAGTAACTGCAACGTGAGAATTAAGGATCACAGGAAAGTGGGTAAAAGAATGTGCGCCACACGTCTCAATTGTATTTGGAATAACTCGAAAGAGATCCATAGTCTTTGAATTTTATTCAAAGATCATGAATCTGCCTTGGGTCCACTCCAAATACATTTGAGACTTTTCACGTACGTCATTTTACCCACGTCCTATATTTCTTAACTCACACATTGCTGTCACAGGCTGCATTCGAAATACATTCTACAACAGAGTAAAATTTGTTTACTGAAACGTCACTCTCGGGTCGAAAATCTTATTTTTAATCCGTAAGTTGACGTGAAGGCGACATTTTCGAAAAATTTCAATGCGCCGTCACTTCCGGTTTCAACATTCTATTTCCAACCGAAAGTGACGTTATAAGTAAGAACAGTACGTTCGGATTCAAAATTTCGGTTTTCAGCCGGTAGTGACGACTTACTACAGGAAAAAGTGACTTCTGATTTTTAAATCCCAATTTTCTACTGCAAACGTTCCTATTGAAAGTGAGATCTTCAAACAGGAAGTGACGTTTTTCTGAGATTTTGAAACCGGAAGTGTTTCCGCATGCCGCCACTTCCGGCTGAAAACCGAAATTTCGAAGCCTCAAGTGATGTTCTCACGTATGACGTTACTCCGCTCGAAAACTAAGATTTTGAAACACAGGAAAGTGGGTGCGTGATACGTGGACAAGACCGTGCGCGATAATTCTGAAATGTATTTGGAGTGGGCCTAAAGCAGATTCATGATCTTCAAATAAAATTCGCTGTTGGGAATTTTCACCATAGTACGAAAATATAAGGACGTTGGCTCCCTTGGTCGCTCCCCGCCGATAACCAGGTGGACCGAGTAGCTTGGCAAGACGAGGAGCGAGCAACGAGCCCCCCTTTTATCTCCCAAATTCGCTAGAGTTCGTTGTCGAACGACATCCCGTCAGCTCTTATCTTGTACGCGAACGCTACGTATGCTCTGCCCCGTTAATAGCTTCGTTCGAATCGTTAACAGTTGTTAAAACATATTAATAAACCGACACTACTCTATTTTAATTAAAATAAGTGTTCAAGCATTATTATTTCTCCTCCCGATTACTGCTCTTTCCACGCTCGATCTTTGACCGGCAAATTACGTCCCGTTCGTTCTGCCGAACTCATTGGCGAACATCGTGACATTCGCAGACCATGAATCTACGAAATAGAGCACAGGTTATGTACGATACAGGGGTTTGTTACATCACTGAAAAATTTGAATACTTACCAGACGATTACCCTTTATTCCAGCCCACAGGTTGATTGTGGAGCGCGTCTGGAAAGTCCGTACTTCGGCGATCGCTTGCGGATTTTCACCACGTCTGGCATATTGGAGGTAATTATGTGTATTCCACGTCGTATTTCTTCCGTAAGACGATTCATCGGTAAAAATGATGTTATCAAAAAAATCTTCATTTTCGTAGCGCATTCGCAGAATCGTCCTATAGAATTCGAGACGAGCGGGCAAATTTTGCGGCCTGAGGGCCTGCACGCGTAGTATGTGATAGGCATTCATTGGGTGCTCCTTCAGCGTCCGTTGCACGCTCATACGTGACATTCAAAATCCGGGCAATCTTGCGTATGCTGATCTCCGGGTCTTGGTCGACTTGTCGCAGCACTTCTTGTTCGTTCCTCAGGGTCCTTGCAGTCCGAGGAGCAACAACCCCGACTCCTTTCCGTTTTGGCAATAACACACCCCGTGTGCGAACCCGATTGTTAAGGCGAAGAACGACGTTTTTATCAATACGACGTTCCCTACGAGCGTTTGGACGATTTAATCTCGCGTTCCTAGCTTCCACTCGGACATTATATTGTCGAGTAACTTCACTCGCTTTTCCTCTGCACGTAAAATATAATTCCAGCATCCGGTAAACGGTAATATTGGAGAACACCGTAATCACCCATGACGGCGAAAGAACTGAGACGAGGTGATGAATCCACTATCCGATCGGAATAAAACAAATGACGGTGTAAAGCTTCGTTTCGCCGCGACTTTCCGCTATTGGTGGAAAGCGTAAGCGGCTGTGTGTTAGATCGCTTTTTGTTATCTTGCAATCGAGAGAATAAAAATAGCTCTTTCGTGGAATTTGCAACAATGTAAGTTTTTTTTACAAAAATTAGGAATCCTACCTGCAATCTAACACACAGACGCTAGTGAGACGGAGCTTTAGACTGTCATAGGTTTTCGTTCGATCGGATTGAAGTTTATAACCTCATCCTAATTTCCTTGCCGTCATGAATGATTAAACGATAATGATTACGGTATCGTCGAATACTGCCAAATGCTGGAATTATATTTCATTTGTAGAGGACTTGCGTATGAAGTTCTTTTATAGTATAATGTCAAAGTAAATGTTAGAAATGCGAGAAGAAACAGCAGAAATGCTCATATCGAATGATAAATCGATAATAACCTTGTACTTTGCCTCGTTAGACGTGTTGGCATGTGAAGTTTGCAAGAAAGCTGAGGAACGAAAAGCAAGTGCTGCAATTGTCAGAGTTACATCTGGAAGCAAGTCTCCAGAACACTTCCCGGCTATGTGCGAGCGTACAGTCTTTGCCCCATGTGAGATTCAGAAAGAATTGGAGGAGAATTGCAAACACTACTCGATGGGATAAAAATCTAAAAAAAAATCGAGCATATGGAAAGTGCTGAAAAGATTGATTTTGCATAATAATAATTCCGAAATGTTATAAAAAAATTAATAAAAGAAAATTGTACAACAAATCACCCGACAACCTAATTTTTTTCATATGAAAACGATTTGTTAATGTTCTGAGAGATTATGAATTTTTTCAGAATTTTGTGTAATATTTGAAAATTGCG
Source organism: Ichneumoninae sp. A BG-2022a (assembly GCA_030522665.1). NCBI lineage: Eukaryota > Metazoa > Arthropoda > Insecta > Hymenoptera > Ichneumonidae > Ichneumoninae sp. A BG-2022a. Next base: position 5,366 of record JAPYZC010006802.1, on the reverse strand, counting down.
TTTTTTAATTAATTTATTAATTAAAAACGCTATTTAAAAGAATCTGAAAAATGCATACGTTCTCAGAACGTTCTCTAGGTTGACAGATGATTTGTTGAACAACCTTTTTTTATTAATTTTTTATGAACATTTTGGAATTATTATTATTGTACACGCCTTCGCAACACGTGCACAGATGATCATTACTTTCTTTATTTTATTGAATATAGCGAAGCGGGTTTAGGATCGCTCGAGGGAACCGCGGGTGCACGGTACTCGCAAATAACAACGCACTTGATATATAAAAAACAACTGAATACTTTATTACACTCGGTGAAAGAATACTCGCGATAGAGATACAGCGTAAGCTCGGGTTTTGACTCGGAGACGACACGTCTTTTCGTTGTGACCGTCGGACGGGAAGTAAACAAGACGGAAGTAGCCGTCGTGCCGGAGATGAGCGACGGACTACGTAATACAATAGCCGAAACTATAAGGTACCGAGACGCTCTCGAAGTCAGACGAAAGTTTGACTTTTGAATACCCGGCTACACACTGATACACACTCATTCCATTCGGATACACACAGACACACACATGCGTGAACATTCCGCCCGCCTCCTATGGCAGAACGATCTGCATTTACCATGTGGTTGTAGAGGAATGGTCGGACCTCGTTCGAAGTGATTAGCTATTACTTTTTTTTTTTTTTTTTTTTTATAAAAACATGTACAAGGGACTCCGCCCGCCGTGACATAATGGCGGAGAGGCAATGGCCAAACACAAGAATCGGGCATGACTTCGAAGCACTTTCACTTAACAGGTTGAAGTATCGAACCACTTGACATTTAATTTTTGCTTATGAGGTAACTTAGTTGGTACCAGTAATCCTATATTGCACTACGGCGACGCTCGGCGAGACTGTAGCGTTGTCGCGACTCACCGAACATTTACCAGAGGCTAGGTTCAATCAAGGATCGGACTGTCCGATGACTCGCTTTTGCTGTCTGTACAATCCTGAAAAGATAAATCGGTACTGGACGACTTTTTGGGGTTTCGCGCGAGTTCGGACGATTGAATCGGAAGGATGCAGATTTGGGTAATTGGACGTTTCAATTCGGAGTGTGCAGTTTTTATGGTGACAACGCTGATACGGTCCTCGGTACCTGGGTGGCATGCTGTGATGCGACCTAGCAGATATTTCGACGGTAGCTGTTTCGCGTTTCGCACTAATACAAGATCCCCGATTTGCACGTTTTTTGTAGGTTGTGTCCATTTTCTTCTCACTTGCAGAGTATGGAGATACTCGCTGGACCAGCGTTTCCAAAATAGCTCGAGCGTCTGGATAACGAGTTGCCATAGAGACAATCGATTTTCATTAAGGTCGAGGAGTGTGTGGGCTCCGGAATACTCGTCAGAGGGGAATCTATGAGCAAGTGGCCGGGCGCTAACACCGCGAATTCGCTGGGGTCGGTAATTAAGGGACCGATAGATCGCGAGTTAAGGCAAACTTCGATTTGTGCGACGAAAGTCGTGAGTTCTTCAAACGTTAGCGTCTTTGAACCCAGGACGCGTCGCAAATGATGCTTTGTGCATTTGACACCCGCCTCCCATAAACCTCCAAAATGAAGGGCTCCTAGGGGGATGAAATGCCAGTTTACTTAATCAGTGGCGAGTAGATTTATGACGTTCGGATCTTGAATTAAGGTCCGATACGCATTGCGCAATTCTTTATCTGCGCCGACAAATGTGGTGCCATTGTCACTGTATAGGTCGAATGGGAGCCCTCGACGTGACACAAATCGACGAAAGGCTGCAAGAAATGCATCCGATGAGTAGTCAGATACGAGTTCGAGATGAATCGCACGAGTTGATAGACACACGAATAGTGCTAGGTACGCTTTGTGTGATTTGTGACCGCGACCTTTAGCTGTTCGGACTTGAAATGGACCGGCGTAGTCGAGGCCACTGTGCAAGAACGGACGATGTCGAGTACTTCGAGCGGCCGGCAAGTCGCCCATGATTTGTTGGGGGATCGCGGCTCGTGCCGCCACACACGTAAGGCATTTATGAATAATGTTGGGAACAAATGATCCATGTCCAACGATCCAATAAGTTTGGCGTAGCACGCTGGTGGTGAGCCGAGGACCACCATGTAAAGACCGTAGGTGGGCGTTTTCCACGATCAGAGTCGTGATACGATGTTTCGGCAAAATAATGGGGTGCTTTTCGTTAAACGACAAGGGTGATCGTTGAAGTCGACCTCAGACACGTAAAATCCCGTGTTCGTCGGTAAACGGATTTAATGACCGAAGCGGTGACCGTCTGGGTATCGATTGTTGCGCGGATATCGCAGCGATATCGTCGCGGAAATGCTCTGATTGAGTCACTTTGATCCAGTGGTGTTTCGCGTGTACGATTTCGTCAGCTGAGAGTTTTATGTCGTGTGGAGGTTGCTGCTGCCTGCAGCGAGCTGCGACGTGCAGACAGTATGCGGTGACTCGTAAGAGTCTCGGCCAAGATGATATTTTCTCCGCGATTTCACACGTGGGGGATGGCACCGTTGCTATATGAGCGTTTTGTTCAGTTGGCAATTCGCGGTCAGTTGACAGTTCCGGAGCACGCGGCCATGCATTTTCGTTAAGGCGAAACCACGGGGGCCCATGCCACCAAAGATGGTGGTCGCGAAGTTCCGATGCGGTGAAACCTCGCGACGCACAAACCGCGTGATTTTGGGCGATCGGTACATCCCATTTGACTTCCGGAAATTGGGTTTGTGATTGACGCGACTCTGTTTGCAACGAATGTAGGCCATGCAGACGGATGCTGCTTAAGTCACGATAAAACTACCGTCGAATCGGTCCAGGCGTGAGTCGTGTACGATGTAAATTTCATTGTGTCTAAAACGAATTTAATGAGTTTTGCGAGCAGCGCTGCGGCGCATAGCTCGAGACGCGGCACGCTAACTGTTTTGATCGGCGCGACCTTTGACTTTGCTGTTAACAAGCTTATCCGAACTGTATTGTTTTCGTCGACTACTTGTAAATAGATTACCGCTGCATATATTGCAGCGGTATACACGGTGGGCATGGTGGAATCGTCTGCTCACGTTCGAGCGGTGGCACGACTTGCTCTGGAGGAGCGTGTGGCAATATTGCTTCCTCTTGTGATGACAGTTGGAACAATTATATTCCCTGCTGCTGACCCTGCAGTAGTTCTTCTCGTAATTGTTCTAACTGCTCAGGCTCGAGATGCAGCGGATCGATGTTGAGTAGCTGCGAGTCCAATTCGTCAGCTGTTGGGACGTCATCACGAGTTGTTCCCTTTTCCTGTTTCATGATTTTCTTTGATGAGAAAAAATCCAGAACTCACACGGACACCGAGTACCGAAAGAATATATACAGTTTAAATTTAAAAAGTCACGTGCACGAGAACACACCGATAGTGTTCGACGGCAGGACGACTCAACACGGTATAATTTTTTTATATCACTTTTCCGTTTTTTAAATTCACGATCGTAGAACAAAATTAAATTGAGGACACACGTTCATGCAAGTCGATTTTGACCCACGACGAAGTATAGACAGCACCGAACGACAGGACGTCTCGATGGACATTGGTTTGAAGTTGGTCGAGCGCCGGAGTGCAGTCTTATGTTTGAGCTTATCTGAATTTGAAGGGAGAGAGATATATATAGAGAGAGAGAGAGAGGCGAAAGTATTAGACACCGAAAAGATCAGAGGAGACTTGTCGAGATATTTTTTTCATCGATATGAAACTTGATCCTTGTGAATATGATAAAGACGTGCGCGACGCATGTAGAGATTAAAAAATTCTTCACCGAGCTATGGATGCTGAGCTGAATTCAAAATATTACAAGCGTAGTATTTACCGACATGCGATATAGGATATCGACGGTGTTGTCACCTCGGATGTTTTACAATGCGAGCATACGTCTGACAAGATGGAAACAATCGATATGTCGATGCCGTTCCCTCGAGAAAAAAGTTCGAAAATTCTACGTTTTTCACATTCGTCTCTATCCTCACTAAGTCTGCAATACTCTACGCTATCCGCATGTTTTACGCTAATTTACATTAATTTAGTTTAGGTAGGTTAGATAGTTTGAGAGTTGCAGACGTCTCTGCCAGACTATCAGCGCTTGGATATACGAAGTTAATTATTTCTTATTTTCTTATTATTCTTAGAAATATTACCAAAGAGGATATATAGAATTATTGGAGAATAAATTGGATAGTTTTTTATAGTAATACGCAGTGTAAGAGAATAAGAGTAAGAATAAAAATTCACCTCCAAATATTTCGGCGAAGTATGTATCAACACGCGGTATACGATATCAACACCGCGTTGCCACCTCCGCTCGCTGTACCAAGAAATGCGGTAGCGTCTCGATGTTGTGTATACACCCTTTGTACGAAGCCGACATTGAAGGAGTAAATATTCATATCGAATTTGCAAAGAAAATATTCATCATCACGGCATAATATTTACATTATATATAATGTCGAGGTGCGCCTTGTATATATGTCTGTTAAACAACCGCCACAAACTTTTAGCAAATACTCGATAGTAGACATTGTGACGGGGCTTTTTTGCTCCCGTCACAAAGAGAGCCAGTTCTCAGGCTTTCGCGCGTATCGGCACGGCACACGGCACTCTTTCTCCCGGGACGAGTCCCTTCCAGGCAAACAGACGGGGTCAATCGCGAGCGAACCGTTCCCGCGACTAATTTCGAGTTCTATTTTGTTTTCCGATCCATTCTCTCGAGCGTACGGCGGTCATAACCGTCGCAAGGACATCCCAACGTCTTCCAGCAACGTACAGCAGGCTGGAGCCTTGCTACCGATCTCGCCGCGGCCAGCCACAGTCGGCAGACTGGAGCCTAGCTACCGACCTCGCCACAGTCACACACAGCCAGCACATCGACACGTCGCCCGCCGTTCAGCCGCGCTGCTACCGAGGTAGCGCGCGACGTTACCGACAACGGGCCCTCCACCCGCCGAAGCCGCCTTGACACGACGAGCCATTAGCTACCGAGATCTCCAGCGTCCGGCTCGTCCCTACTTCGTCGCCTGGCTCGTCTCATCGAAGTTCCCGTATCTGCGCGCAACGACTCTTGTGGATTTACCTCCCACCACAAGCGTACGCGACACCTCGCGTTCACGATATCACGAACGCGAGGGAATTCAAAGAACCACGCGAGATCTCCGTAATTCGGGGAACTTGGACAAATAGAGCAGAGGGCGAAACGAAATTAGGCATAGGGTGGGGAAAAAGGACCCGCGATCGCGAGAGCGTTACTTCTCTCGGGGACTCAAGCGTAGGCTCCCGAGAAGGAAGGACGTGGTGACCGTAGCCGATCCGTG
>JAPYZC010006801.1:0-13921 GCA_030522665.1 Ichneumoninae sp. A BG-2022a | reverse complement strand
CATAATAATAATTGCAAAATGTTATTAACAAATTCATCAAAAAATTAATTGGTTAACAAATTACTCGGCAACAAAACTTTTTTTTTATGAAAATGATTCTTTTGTTTTTCTGAATATGTATGGATTTTTTCAGATTTTTAAGTAATCGTTGATTTTTTATTTTTTTTTATAGAACAAAAATCAACGATTACTTAAGAATCTGAAAAAATGCATACGTGGACAGAAAACATGATTACACCATGAAGAAGTACTTGCAATTTTCTGTTATTGGTGTCGAACTTATGCGAAGTCAGCGCGCAGCGAGACTCCCTCCTTAAGCTTAACACACTCTGCTAGAAAATATGGTGATTTTTGCTGTCGCAGATATTACTTGAATGTCCCGTAATTTTTGCTAGAATACAAGTACTTCTAACTAGAAAATATTTTAAATGTTTTAAATAGTTTGTCTTAAGTTTGTTACCTTAGGTGAATACCGGCATTTATGTCGATCAAATTTTTGTTATGTATTTTTTTTTTAATGTATACATACATAAAATAATTGATTCACGAAATTCTTAGTTTTATCCACAAAATTCTTAGCCAGGTACGGAAAATTTTGCCAACTTGCCTTTCGGAAAAATCACGAAATGGGTTGGGTAACAATTACTGTAGTGTCTTTGAAAACGTCACAAATCGCTATTGGCGACGTAGGTGTGCCATCTTGCCCGGTTGAAATTTCCCTCACTTGGTAGTTTTTCCGACATTCTTCTCTCAATGTGCTGTCAACCCCATTCCACACCCAGAAAAATAATTTACTTGACGGCCACCGTTTTTTTGGTTTAAGTAAAATATTTATTTGATTTAAATAAATATTTATTTCTGTTAAGTAACTATTTACTTAATTTAAATAAACATTTATTCAAATCAAATAAACGGTGGCCGTCAAATAAATTATTTTTCTGGGTGCAAGACCACAAACGGTTGAGGAACGTGAATATTGTCTTTGGCCGGTAAATCGGCAGAAGCGACGAAGACGGTTTTCCGATTCCTCGGCTCTCTGCGATTTCGAAACGGTACGCATTACAGTCTTCGTGACCAGCTGATCGCCGGGTAAGTGGGCGGGAAAGTGCACAACGTGACCTTGATCGCAGGGATTTTTTGTCCGATCGAAAATGTTTAACTCATAAGTCAAATATTTTCGTAGCAGCAGCTCGAGAGACGAAAATAAACGGAGCTTCTTTCGGGACCACGTGTTTAGAAGGTTGCGTAACACTACCAATAAACTCGGGACAGTGTTGTGACGTCTTCGACACCGAGGCCGTGTGAGAACGAGGCTTCCGCGTTTTCCCAAACGTCCCAACGAATCTCCCCCACCTAACTCGGACGCATTTTTTGGGAGGCTCCGCTGTCGCGTTAAATGAGTTTAACGATCCGCTGCTTTCACATCTCGCCTGCAACTACCCAACTCTTCCACTGTCCAAACCAAAAGTGTCTCGGCTTTGATAACAATTTTTTCCGAGTGTCAACTTGACTTCTTCGGCTGAACGGTTTCCCGCATCTCGCAAGTCGGCTATTTTCGTAAACTGAAAAAAGGTTTATTTCATTTATTGACGTTGCTCATATTTATTTAATGTAACATTTTCGCTGGGCCAAATAAAACTTAATTGACCCAAAAAAACTGTCGAACCATTTGGCCATGAAAGAAAGGTTGATTATTCTCAACAACACTTTGTAACCACAACAAAGTGTTTATTTTGCCATGTCCAACGAAATGTTTGTAAACAAGTAAACTCTTTTCCCAGTGCAAATCGCCCGCAAATTTCGAGGAAGGAAAATCCAAGCATAGATTTCATTAATTTTTCCACGGTCGATAATTGTCATATTCACCTTATGGTTTCCACAGAGTACACACTAAAAAAGATTTCTACATGTAACAAACGTTTAATCTCCACAAACGTCCACAATTATCTTCTCGTTAATTTTCCCAAAAATATTTGTAAAATTGACAGACATTTTTGTAAAATGGAAAAGATTTTGTTTGTAAAATTAACACGAAAAGAATCGTGGAATTTTGCGAACAAGAATTGGTACCTATTTTACTGTGTACCACCAACTCCGTGATAATCCGATTCCTCTCACCTAATCATCCGACCATCCTATCTCACCCATCAATGAGCCCCACACAGTAATTCTCACGTCCACTCCATCCGGCGATTAGGGTATTAGGTCATGAGAATACGGGATCAGATTTCGGCGAGTAAATACACACGTGAAACCCACAAAAAAAGCGGAAAAAAAAGAATACATTTCCCGAATCGGTGCTTAAGGGCTGTTCAAATTAGGGATTACCGGTTGACAAAGAACTGAATAGAGGACTGTTGGAGCGACGTCCTACGATGATCCCGGATCAAGAGCCATTCGCGCTCCCGTTTTTAACATTAATTCGTCTGACATTAATTGCATTGATTAATTAAAACAGTTTTCTCGCACCTCTCGAATTAATCGGACGGAAAATTCGTGATTGCAATTAGGGCGAAACGAATACATCGAGAGACGACGAAAACGAGATCGACGCCTTCGATCAGTCGAGATATCGCGCTATTTGAATAATTGAATTAATCTGACTAATCGAATTGATCGTATCAATGACTGAATTGATCGAATCAACTTGATCAATTGCATCAATTCGATTAATTAGACTGGCATTAATTGCATCGATTAATTAAAACAGTCTTCTCGCACCTCGGAATTATCATTATGCAAATTTAGTCTTTTCGGCATCTTTAAGACGCTTGATTTTTTTTCAGTTTTTTATACCATCGAGAAGTCGTAAATTAATCGAAACAATCGAATTGCCCAGACTAATTAAACGAGTCGAACCGATTAAAAATAGCTCCACGTCCACTCAGTCCGGCGATTAGGATATTAGGTCATGAGAATACGGGATCAGATTTCGCCGAGTGCATACACAAGTGAAACCCACAAAAAAAAGAGGAAAAAAAAGAATACATTTTCCGAATCGGTGCTTAAGGGCTGTTCAAATTAGGGATTACCGGTTGACAAAGAACTGAATAGAGGACTGTTGGAACGACGTCCTACGATGATCCCGGATCAAGAGCCATTCACCCTCCCTTCGACATTCCCTTTTCGCCGTGCCAAATGTCTCTCTCCATCCGAAAACCGCCGAGACATCTGTCGATCGGCGCGGGCAAAAAATGCCGGTGGTCCTGGCGAAATATGAGGGGCGGCACCGCGCGAGGAATAACAATGTTGATGATGATGATGATGACGGCGGTTCGGGCCGGGGTCGGAAGTGTTCGCGGTACGTGCGCACGTGCGAGGAATCGAACAAGCAGGCGCGGCGAAAAAATTGCGGCAATTTTCACTTCATTAGAGAGAGGAAAAAGGGAATGAGGGAAAATGAGGGACTTTCACTCCGGCGGAGGATTTTTTTTGTCGCTCGTCTCTTATCATACTTTTCCCTTGGTTCGTTTTTCAGAGGGAACTTGCCTACGTGTTTTTTTCTTCTTTTTTTCCTTTCGCTATATATGTCTCTATCCGAAACTCAGGCTGCTTTTGTTGAAAGAAATTACGCACTTGACGTAAGCTAGTAATATTTTGGAAAATATTTTACAATTTAAAAAAATGTATTTTATTTAAAAAAAAATTATTTTGTTTACAATTGTTTTAAAGTAAATAAAATTTGTACTGCTTATCAGCAATAATACGGTACTATTGCTGTATGAGCGCGGAACTACGTGGCAATTTTCACTTCATTAGAGGGACGAAAAAGGGAATGAGGGAAAATGGGGGGACTTTCACTCCGGTGGGCTTTTTTTGTCGCTCGTCTCTTATCGTGCCTTTCCCTCGTTCCTTTCTCAGAGGGACCTTGCCTACGTGTCTTTTTCATCCCTTCTTTTTGCTCCTCCAACCCGCGGACTTTCGCTATACATCCCACTATCCGAACCTCACGCTACTGCGTGTTGGAAAGACAAACGTCTTTTGTTCACTTGATATAATAAGGTCTGAAACAAAGGGTGATAATGTTGAATGAAGCCATTACTTGAAGTAAGCAAGGGGTACTTTTGAATGATTTCATACTTATCAATGATACTTATAAATACTCGCTTTAAAGTAACCACAATGATAATCGATGTAACTGTTTATCAGCAGCAATAGGAAAAAGAGAATGCCGAAAAATTAGAAACCTTGCCTACGTCTATTTTTCTTATTTTCTTTTTGCCCAGCCAACCCACACGTACTTTCGCTATATATTCCACTATCCGAAACAAAGTAAGGTGTGAAACAAAAATTGGTAATGTTGAATGAAACCATTACTAGAAGTAAGCAAGTCGCATTTTAATATTACTTAATACTTATCAATATTCGCTTTAAAGTAATCACAATGATAAACGATTCGACTGCTTATCAGCAGCAATAGGAAAAAAGAATGAGGGAAAATGAGGGACTTTCACCCATGCCGCTCGGTTCTTATCGTGCCTTTCCTTCGTTCCTTTTTCAGACAGACCTTGCTTACGTCTCTTTTTCTTCCTTTCTTTTTGCTCCTCCAACCCGCGCGTACTTTCGCCATACATCCCACTATCCGAAACTCACGCAATTGCGTGTCTGAAAGGAAAAAGTCGTTTCTTCACTTGATATAGTAAGGTGTGAAACTAAAACTGGTAATGTTGAAAGAAACCATTACTGGAAGTAAGCAAGTCGCATTTTAATATTACTTATCAATAATCGCTTTAAAGTAACCACAATGATAGACGATTTAATTGTTTATCAGCAGCAATAGGAAAAAGAGAATGAGGGGAAATGAGGGATTTTCGCTCCAACCGTTCGGTTCTTATCGTGCCTTTCCTTCGTTCCGTTTTCAGAGGGATCTTGCCTACGTGTCTTTTTCTTCCTTTCCTTTTGCTGCTCCAACCTGCGCGGAGGGTAAAAGTGGGTAATATGGCCCGGTCCATATATCAATGATTTACGTGTTAATCGAGGTGGGCCATATTCACCACTTTTACGCTATCAATAATACTTATAAATAGTCGCTTTAAAGTAACGTAATGATAAAGTAAGTAATGATAAACGATTTAATTGTTTATCATCAGAAATAGTAAAAAGAGAAATGAGGGTTTTTCGCTCCGGCCGCTCGGTTCTTATCGTGCCTTTCCCTCGTTCCTTTTCAGAGGGACCTTGCCTACGTGTCTTTTTCTTCCTTTCTTTTTGCTCCTCCAACCCGCGCGTACTTTCGCTATAAATCCCACTATCCGAAACTCACGCTACCGCGATCCCCGGGGATCCGGGCCTCCCGTCGAATTATATCCTTTGAATCTACAATTACGGAGCGGTGGAGTAGGCCTCGGTCCGTCGAGCTCGGAGAACGAACAGAGGCAAAACCGGGCTCTCGGATTCCCGTCCTCTCTAACCGCTCGCCAGAAATGCCGCACACGTTTCGCAAAAGTTTGCGCGCGGAATACTAAAATCACGTGCTGCTTTTGCCGGGCTTTCCTGCGCTGGCAAACAGGATCAATACCGCGAACCGGTGAGACTCGCTGCCGACGAGGGTGACACCAGGGGTGTTGCGTGGTGAGAGACTTTCCTTCGTTCCCGCCGCTTTTCATCCTCCTTTCGTCCCTTTTTTGCTTTCTTAAGGTTGCGCGATTCGTTGATGCTCCTGTCGGTTTCGTGAGAGGGATGAAGGATCACCAGAATCCCAATGTTCTACGTGTCATCCTGATCCTCCGCAGCGAGGACGCTATAGACTTTCGCGTGTCACGCGCGAACCCCATTTGCTTCATCTTCCTTTCCGCCTTTCTTCATTTATCGGGACAAGATAGTCGCTTGTGTGCGGCGAATTCTCCGCGATTGTCCGCTTGTTCCTGAATTGACTTATCTTGTTGACTCGAACTTCTGCAAGTCTGCTACGAGCGATTTTGCGCAAGACGCTGGTTGGAGTTTCATACTTTTGGACCACGCTCGATAACATGGAGTTTCATACTTTTGGACCACGCTCGATAACATCGGCATTTGGTGGCGAAAAATGAAATAAAAAATAAATTTATTTAAACATAAAAAAATATATATATAATGCCTTAATGTGTCTGACTTAAACGTCAGACACATTTTGTGGTACAAAAAATAAATGTATTAAATTTTTTTTTATATATAGTGCCTTAAACGTATGCAAGACGAGTCTGCTACGTGCGATTTTGGGTAAGACGCTGGTTGGAGTTTCATACTTTTGGACCACGCTCGAGGAGTTTCATACTTTTGGACCACGCTCGATAACATCGGCATTTGGTGGCGAAAAATGAAATAAAAAATAAATTTATTTAAACATAAAAAAATATATATAATGCCTTAATGTGTCTGACTTAAACGTCAGACACATTTTGTGGTACAAAAAATAAATTTATTAAATTTTTTTTTTGTATATATAGTGCCTTAAACGTCTGCAAGACGAGTCTGCTACGTGCGATTTTGGGTAAGACGCTGTTTGGAGTTTCATATTTTCGGACCATGCTTAATAAAATCGGCGCTTGGCGTCGAAGAATGAAACACGCACTTTGTGGTACAAAAAAGAAATTTATTTAAAAATTAATAAAAAAATATGTATATTATGTCATAAACGTTTGCAAGACACGTTTGCTACCTGCGATTTCGCTCAAGACGCTGTTTGGAGTTTGATATTTCTCGATAAAATCGGCATCTGGCGGCGAAGAATGAAAGGCGTATTTTGTAGTAAACAAATAAATTTATTTCAAAATTATTATGTAAAAAAAATATTTTATTAAAAATAAATCTTATAATAAGACTGAAGAAACGCAGAGGAAACATATTATTTGAAGAAGCAACGACGGTTGGCAGAACTTATAATTACAAGCCATTTTTTTTTTAAGCCAGCCTCGTTTATGATAATTTGTATAAGCAAAACCGGAACAACTGACTCTGAGTCGCTCCCTTGCCGAGACATTATTACTTCTCGGATTTCGCTTTGATATTCTTTTCCATCTTTCTTCGTTTTCCCTTTACTTTAAAACAAGCATTTTTTTTCCTTCGACCTTATAATACGAACTTCTTCGATCTTGCCTGCCGTCTCGCGAGGCCCGAAGTTTTCCTCGGAACTCCCCTCGGCACGTGAGAGGCCGCCCTTCGAGGTCACCTTCGGTTTCTTCGCCCTTCTTCGAGCCTCATTCCGGGTAAAATCGAATTTTCACTTTTCCGCAATCGAGACCGGAGGCTCGAAATTCAGCGGCCCGGAAAATTGAATCTTCGCCTCTCGAACAGTTTTCCCGAAGCGGGAATTAATAAAAAAAATAAAAAAATAATATTCTTAAGCACCATTTGCATTTTCCTGATTTACGGTGTAGCGATATTCGCCCCCGAGTTCGTTGATTGATTAATCGACTTTTCGCTCCGCTGTTTTTTCTTCCTTTCCGGGAACGAGCCGTTCCACTGTGTGTATAACACTCGGCCCGAAAATATATTCGCAGCTTCGCGCGAATATCCCCGCCGTGTGTTCATATTGCGGCCGTAGATCATAACAGGCCCCGCTTTGACGAACACACGTGTACAAACTACGGGCGCGTGTGTACACTGGCGGACGAGCCAGGGACGAGATATCGGAACGGTGTGTGCACAGATGTTGCCGATGTCGGATTATGTTTTTTTTCCCTTTTTTTTCGTGTTCTTCGTTTTTCACACCCGTTCTTGAGCTGTACAGGGCGTTGTCCGAAACGTTAATTTCACGTTTCTGACAGAATTTTTTTTGAATTTTAAAGGATGCAGCGATTTGTGAGAAATAGCTCAATCGACTCGGTTTGGCTTTCTTGGCACTTATAGAATAGAAAATTAAAAAAGTATATTTCGAATTCGATGATTTGTGTTTGCAGCACAAAGTAAAAAAGTCTTTTTGCAAATGTCTTTTTTTTCTTCATTTTTCCCGCTCTGTCTTGAGATGTACAGGGCGTTGGCCAAAACGTTAATTTTACGTTTGTGAAAGAATTTTTTTGCAATTGTAAAGGATGCAGCGATTTGTGAGAAATAGCTTAATCGACTCGGTTTGACTTTTTCGACATTGATAGAATAGAACATTTAAAAAGTATATTTTGAATTCGAAGATTTGTGTTTGTAGAAGACAGTAAAAAAATATTTTTCCAAATGTCTTTTTTTTCTTCATTTTTCCCGCTCTGTCTCGAGCTGTACAGGGTGTTACCAAAAACGTTAATTTTACGTTTCTGACAGAATTATTTGGATTGTAAAAAATCGATCGATTTGTGAGAAATAATGTTTGGGTTTTTCGGCTCTTGTAAAAAAAAAAAAAAAATCCAAAGAAATTATATTTCGAATTGGAATCTATGTGATTGCAGAACAAAGTAAGAAAGAAGATTTTGTTTAAATGTTTTTTTCGTTCGTTTTCGCCCGCTCGTTCTTGAGCTGTACATGGCGTTGCCAAAAGCATTAATTGTACGTTTCCGATCTAGTTTTTTAAACAAATATATATATATATATAAAAAATGCATAGATTTGTAAGAAATAGCTCAATCGACACGTTTCGACTTTTTGGGCTCCTACCGAGAAGACAATCCAAAAAAAAGTATATTTCGAATCCGAAGATATGTATTTATTTATAGAACGAAGTAAAAAAAAGTGATGTACAAATATTTATAAAAATCAAAATCAAAAACAATTTCCATTACCAACGAGTTAAATTGATAATTTTTTTTGGTAGACCCTGTATAGAATTTGAAGTATGTATGGCGTAATCGAGCACGCGTAATAGTTGGCTTGTTGATGTCGGTTCGTGGAGTCAAGTCGGTTCGCCGGATAAAAATAACCATCCTTGAAAAAAAATGCTTCTCAACCTCTCTCTCGAACCTCAACATCTCGGTGGCGCTTCTTGGCCGTGAGGGAAGAATCATTTTTTTAAGTTTTTTTTTTTTTTTTTTTTTTTTTGCTTCTTCTCTGCCCTATCGCGCTTGAGACTGAGACGCTCGAAGCCGCGGGGCTTTCGCGAGCGATGAGATAACACGGGCTCTCTATTATTCCTCGTCTCCCGAGCAGCGGCGAGCAGACTTTAGCAATAATCTTTTGAAAGATCCCAGCGGGCTGACAGGAACAAATGCGATTTGGTCGTAAGGGCGCCAGCTGAATAAAGTTTCGCCGATAAACTCGCTCAACCCGACCTTGTTCTATGATTCGTCAAAGTTTTCACCCCGGAAGCGTTGGCCGCGTTTAACGTCAAATCGTCGATTACCGATGTAAAACAATTACAATGAAATTACGGTTTTCGTTACCGAGCGCGGTATTTCACGTCACCACGATATAAAAATAAATATGAGTGAGAAAGTAAAAAGCCAATTCATACGAGCTATTTTAATATAAAATCGTCGGCTATCGATGTAAAACAATTGCAATAAAATTACATTAAAATACATACGAGTGAGAAAGTTGAAAGCGAATTATTCATACGAGCTATTTTAATAGTTGCCTGAAGAGCCAACTGTTAAAATAGCCAAACAGGCAACAAGAAAAAAGTGTTTGTTAAATATATCTACAAATTAATAGAATTTTATTTATTTATTAATAATAAAATTAATCACTTATTGTAGGAACCAGCTGAATAAAGTTTTGCCGATAAACTCGCGCAACCAGACCTTGTTCTAAGATTCGTCGAGGTAAAAATAATTCGTATGAAATTTAATGTACCGGTCTGGAAGTTTGTATGCAAAAACTGGTATATTAAATTTCATGTACAATTGTGATGAAACAGTAATGTTTTGGGTGTTGAAAACATTGGAAGTACTTCATTTTTAATAACTTACTGTAATTCCAATATCAACGATATTAATTTTTCATCACAATTGTACATTCAATTTAATGTGCCAGCTTTTGCATAAAAACTTCCAGTCCGGTGCATGAAATAAATTTTTTTTTAGTCGATATTAAAATAAATACCCAAGACAATTTATATGACCTGTTTTAATAGTTTCCACTTCCCAGACATGCACCATCAAAAATATGTAAAATATATCGACAAATGAATTAAATCTTATTTATAAATTAATAATAACACTAATTACTGATTCTACAAAGTTTATTTTCGCCCGAAGCATACATCGCTCGCCTTTCACGATAAACCGGGAATGTATTTGCAAAAAACACAAATGAGAAGAATTTCTGATAAAACGAACTCGCGAAACGCGCCGAAAATATTTAATAAAGTGCTCTTCGGTGTACTTAATTTTCGTGCGTTCTTGCGTTCGCGCCGACCAACAAAGAACCAAAGAGGGTCGAACTTGAAACCCCCGGAAAAAAAGAAAAGAAAATCGTTCTCGTCTGTAACCGGAGAGGCGATTCGAGAAGTAATCCCATTACTCAAATAATACGAATATCGCACGATATCTCCAATTACGATTCTCGAATATCAGCGAGTAGGGATCGTATTGTAATGTCGTTCCCGCGAAGCCTGTGGACATTCGTTTGTGCGATTCATCGCGCGGTCCACTCACGAAAAAAGATCGATCGCTCTCCTTCGAGCTGCGTGGAAATTCGATATTTCGGTCCCGCCACTCGAAAGAGATTCGCCTCCGGATCGCTCTGCGGTTTCGTACTACGCTGCTTCGAGGAGCCACTTACCCCCGAAGCTAAATCACCCTCGATCCTTCATTCTTCGTCAAGAAGAAGGATCGAAGAAGAAAAAAAATGAAACGCTGAAGAGGCCAGAAAGGACACGGAGAGGTCTGAGAAGACCAAAAGAGCACGTGTGGAGTGAAGGATGGTGTATATAGGTATACTTATGGGGAATTCCATGTCAAATCAGCGGCTCATTCATTTTTTTGTATGAAGTCGTCACCGACCCATACGGTCGGGATTTCATCATCTTTTAAAAAGATTTTTTTAATCCTTTAAAAAGCAATTCCGAAAACGCATTCTTGAAAGATCCAAAAAAATCCACACTGATTCTACGATTTAAAATAAGATTTTGAAACATTTTGCATGGAATCTCAATATTAACTATTTTATTTTTATGTGTTTTTAATTATATCACTTGTATTCGGGCCTTCTGGTGTTTTTTATAAATTTCAGAAAAATTTTAATTCACAAATACGAAAATTCAAATTTCAATTGCGACGTGAAAGAAACAAAAAAAATTGCGAAGAAGTAGTAAATATTGAGATCCCGTTATCGTATGGTGCTAAAAAATCATAGAATCGGTGTCTCTTTTTCAGATTTTTTAAAGAAGTTTTTTCGGAATCTGTTTCTCGATGATTAAAAAATTTCCCTATGGGTAAAAAAATCTGAAAAAAATGTCTGGACCCTCATGGGTTATGCGGAACATAATACCAAAAAAATTATTGAAATCGAGGGACGTGGGCCGCTGATTTGACGTGGAATGCTCCATGTACATACTGTATGAAAAAAAGGTAAAAGGTGAGTTTCGAGTTTCGACATCGATCCCAAATTTCTCGATGCACAACGCGTATCGGCGCTGAGCTTCCCACATGAAACAATGGGAACCCCCCATTGCGAGTCTCTATGGAGGGTCCCCGACTGGTCGAGAGACATGCCGGAGAAGGGTCGGTGTGGAAAGCCGTCTCGAATTTCGCTGAATCAAAGGCGATGCCCGGAACGGGATCGAGTGCCGGAAGTGCAGGCCGTGCAGATTCGCGCTTCTGGTCCTGAAACGTGCGCAACGTGCCAAGGCCGGGAGGGTACGAAATCGATTTGCCGTAGGCACGACGCAGCCCTTCCGGAAACTTATCCGCGCCTGGCAGGTAGCAAACATGTTTCCGACATATCAGTCGAGAGACGCCAGTCCGGATGCAATGCTTGCCGCTTAATGACGGCCGGAAAATACAACCTGTTTCGAGATGGAGCGATAATTACTGTGCGCTGCCGATGGAATTTCGTACGTTTGCCTCACAGATTACTCAATCGTTTCGTCGAG
Source organism: Ichneumoninae sp. A BG-2022a (assembly GCA_030522665.1). Taxonomy (NCBI): domain Eukaryota; kingdom Metazoa; phylum Arthropoda; class Insecta; order Hymenoptera; family Ichneumonidae; species Ichneumoninae sp. A BG-2022a. Next base: position 1,989 of record JAPYZC010006801.1, on the reverse strand, counting down.
ATCCAATGTTTTTTATTTTTTAAATCCCAGAAACTAAAATGTTACCAATGTTAATAGTAATAATATTATTACTATTATTGTTTTTTTTTTTTTAAGATTATGAGCACTGTGAAAGGAGTTCGTATGAAATTTAATATACTGATACGGGAAGTGTTCATGCATGAATTGGTGTATTAAATTTTTGGTACAATTGTGGTGTAAACTTGACGTACGATATATCAAAAACTTCAGGAATACTTTGCTTTTAATAATTTACTTTAATTTCTCTCCATCAATTTTTCATGATTCATTTTATTTTCATATAATTATAATATCACAATATACATTATCTAATTATATATAATATAACATTGTTAATAAATAAACATTATAAACAATCATCAAAAATTTAGAAAAAAAGTATCAAAGTATTTTGAAAAGTACATTAAATATCTGGTACAATTGTGGTGTAAAATTAACATACGATATATCAAAAACTTCAGAAATACTTTGCCTTCAATAATTTACTTTAATTTCTCTCCACCAATTTTTCATGATTCATTTTATTCTCATATAATTATAATATCACAATATACATTATCTGATTATATATAATACAAAATTATTAATAAATAAACATTACAAATAATCATCAAAAATTGAGAGAAAAAAAGTATCAAACTTTTTTAAAAAAGCGCCAATTGTTAAGTCGGAGCTGACAACGGATCGAAGAATCGGCAAAACAGTAAGGAACGCGACAACCATCAGCAAGAGTTTCGCTTGTAAATTTGAGACTCCCGGAAATTTATCTGGCAGCGCCGAAATTGCCGGCGATACAGCGATCGTAAGTAGAGTCACGGGGGGGGGGGGGGGGGGGTCGTACGCGTTAGTGTCTGAGAGCTGCGCGCCTGGAATTGGAATTGCCACCACTGCCGCTCCGCAGTGCGCGCGGAGGTGGCGTCACAGCCAATAGACTCCCAGTAGCCTAGAAGTGCGTCTCCTCCGCAGTGGTGGCGCTTCGATCGCGTAATACTCTTTTGTACATAACACAGAGCTCTCGGCTCCTTTTTCTTCCGTTTTTTTTCGCCTCCTCCGGTCTAACACTCGTTGCTATCGCTCGGCTTTGCCCCCCCCCTCCCCCCACCTCCTTTCTTCATTTCGCTGGATCGTGTCACACCGGCGCTCGCCGCCGGTGTCATTGTTGTTAGAACACGGAGGCTCCGCTCCGGCACGACTGCCGGGACACGCTACTCTGGTCTGAAGTGGCACCAGACACAAAGGCCTCTATATTACGTTTCCACTCCGCTCTTCCGGGGTGTCTCATCTACTCTTCCTCGGAAGCGCACCGAGGGCTTCCTTTCCGCGGGTTCTCGCGATTCTTCTTTCTCACTTACGCGTTTTTTTCCACCCCGGCTCTCCATCCGCTCTTCAGCCTCCGACCCCCTTCTCGTCCCAGCAGCGGGCATATCCAACGCCGTTTAAAGCTCCGAACGGCGAGGCTGCCGATAATCTCCGCGTACGTACCGCGCCTCCACGTTTGCTCCGAGCTCAAAGGCTAACGAGTGCATCGTGTCGAAAGTGGAGCAATTAAACTTCCGGCCGATGAAAAACATCTGAGGGGAATTCAGAGGAATTGAAAAATGAAAAATATGTTTGTAAAGTGGAGCGTAAAGACAAAGTCCCCGAGAGTGCACTTCCGGTTAATGGCGCGAGATGAAAAACCCTCGCGACTCGTATCAACCGCACGGCGAGGCTTAGGAGATGACGTAGAAATAGAAATAATAAAATTACACGGCCGCCCAATTGAACTTTCGGGAATTGAGAGAGATTGAAAAATAAAAAATTAACCGCGAAGACAAAGTCCCGGAGAGTGCACTTACGCTTAACGGCGCGAGATGAAAAGCCCTCGCATTAAGGTAGTGCTAGCGCAATGACTGACGTCGCCTAAGTTTGAGAGGAATAAAAGAGAATTACAAACACTTCTCGATCGGATAAAAATCTGAAAAAAAT
>JAPYZC010006800.1:0-13170 GCA_030522665.1 Ichneumoninae sp. A BG-2022a | reverse complement strand
TCGCCGTGAGGTATCCTCTCTATCCCTTCTACTCGGGACTTATCTTTGCGTCATTACTACGTACCTCGAATTCTCGTCTAAATTTCGAGCGGTAGTTTTTGACGGTTTCAAACGTGAATCTTACACAGCGTACGTGAGTGGAGAGACCGGATGAACGATGCGAATCACTCGGGTAAAAGTGGTGAATACCATCCTGTCCATACATAATTGATTTGCGTGCTGATCTGGGTGGTCCAGTTTCATGCTGTTCACAATTGCACAGTCGGCCCTCAACGCCATACCCAATCTATGAATTCACCACTTTTGCCCTGTCGGTGAACTCACGATAAATAAAAAAATGCCATGTCCCCGATAACTCTGATCCGATGAGAAGAATCCAAGAGATTCTGACGTCTGACGGATACGACCCACAGAGTACCCATGAAAAAATGAATCCTCGCCGTATAATCATGAATATATAAATCGACGAGCGCGGATTCTCGGGAGTTTCGATTTTATATTGTTCGATTAAACTTTCAAGAGATGTTCGGAGTCGGTCTAAAGGGGAAAAAAAAGGAAAAAATGGCTCCAGGCAAGGGCTCGCGCGACCCCGAGATTTCGGAACATGATTTAGCACTCTGTGCGATTCGAGAGTGGAGTTTGGTCCGTCCGCCTCGTCGTTCTCGGGTCGCGCGACGTTAACTGGAACGCATCGACGCGAGGGCTTTTCCTCGACGAGAGAGACCCGAGGTATTCCGCGGGGTTGGCAACGGTAATAATTCACGGATAGATAGGTACATGCATCCCCGTCGAATATTCTGTTCTCTCGTCGCTCGACAGAGCGGGAACGTCCGCCGATGTTCTTCGACCCTGGTCTACACCGGGCCTTCGCGGCCGCGCCAACCCCTTCGGAATATTTCACGCGGTGCCGGCGGGTGGACCGTTCGTCGGGAGCATCGACAAGGTCGCCGGCTCACCCCTTTACGCGAGAGGGGTTTCAACGGCGCGTACATCGCTCATAAACGTCAACGACAGTTCTCGAGTTCCGAGTGGCGACACTATCGACTATCGATGCTCTCTCACCGTCGGGGCGCGTGTCTACCGTGCATAACGCGCATTGTGTGTACACGTATTGGTCACGCAGTCTGCAAGATGGAACGCATTATCGGGACCGACGTGCGGGTCAGCCGTGCCACCGCTATAATTCACTCAAGGGTCGAGCTAATTGTACAGCTGTGTGACGCGGATAGAGTTCGACAAGCCCGTGCCGAACTGCCGTTAAATTGTTCGACCGAAAAAGCATAGCTTTTTCGGTTGAACAGTTTAACGGAATTACACTTAGCGACGAGTAAACTTGGCTGGTGAATTGCGAGGTGATATTCATTTTTGAACTTCCCTCGGATAACGACCCGCAAAGAAATTAGTGACTACGCTATAACGAGCAGAGTTTGATTCGGTCATTTGGTTCGTTCGTTCATTGCACAATGCACTTCCATCGACTGTTTATCATTTCAATAAAAAACGTCGAACACTTAAAGTTGTGAATTCTGAACGTCCGTAAAAGAATTTCTTTTGGTCAGGGTAAAAGTGGTGAACATGGACCGACACAATAAGACGGCAAGTTCGGTAATGCGCACCAGTCTTTCATCTCGTTGCAATAGTGACATTTATTCAATTTCTGAAGGACTCAGGTCGATGGCCCTTTGCCAAAGTGTATTATCAACATAGGAATAAAACTAATATAAGGAAACACTTGTACAAAAATTGTTAAGCACTGACAATAAATCTGTTTTACTACTACTACTTGAAGTTTTGAATTCTGAACGTCTGTAAAACGATTTCCTTTGGTCAAGGTAAAAGCGATGAACATTGACCGACGCAGTAAGATGGACAACTCGTAGTTCGGTATGTGTACCAGGCTCTTGTTTCGTTGCAATAGTGAAATTTACTGAATTTTCATAAAATACTTGAAGTTCCAAAATAATTTCAATACCATTCTCAGTATTTGAAACTTTACCAATGCATTCTATGTTACCGAGCATGTGAAAAGTCTTTGAAAATAAAAAAATCCCGGATGTACTTGATTACTATATTTTTATAAAGGGAGCTTTCGGGTACCCATTCCTTTCAGCAAAGTGAGGTGTACACTGAGAAAAATAAATGGTTGGATTAAGCAAATGCGCGGTGATAAACGTTCAAAGTATATTTGGTTAGTACAACAAAAATGTTAGTTTCAATTGACACATTTCGAATAAATTGAAGCAAATAATCGTTCAACAAAACAATGTTTTATTTGTACCGAACAAATAACAGCTTTGAACGTATGTCACTGCGACTTTTGGTTAATCCGACCAATTTTTTTTCTCAGTGTACCGGCCAAACTTGTTAGTGTCCCGTATTCACCACTTCTATCCTATATTTTCATCGATCGGGTAATACTTTGTTACGAATGTAGAGATTTAATTGTGAATCGGGCGTCGTACGAATGAGCACAGCGACGATGCACGGATGATCCGCCGTTCATTACGTCGCTATCGCTCGCCAGATACACAAGAAGAATTGCGAGGTGAGATTCATTTTTGAACTCCCCTCGGATAACCGCCCACAAAGAAATTACACTGAAAAAAAAATTGGCTTGCGGGCTGCCGAAGAACAAAATGTTTGTTTCCATTCTACTTTCAATCCTTACAATTCCATATGATATTGAAACAACAACAGCAAGACTGTCAAGGTGACATTTTATCGTTTCAATCCGGTATAAAATTGTAAGAATTCCGAGTGGAATTGAAACAACGTTTTTACTTCTTTAGCAGCCCGGAAGCAAATTTTACTTGATTCAATGATTCTTTTTTTCTGTGTGGTGACTACGCGATAACGAGTACAGTTCGATTAGGTAATGTTGTTCGTTCGTTCAATGCACAATGCACTTCCATCGACCGTTTATCATTTCAATACAAAACGTCGAACACTCGAATGCTCGTGAGACCAAAGACCGAATTATTCCCAGAGACCAAAATTCCACAGTTTCACCCCTTTCCAAGCAACAACTGCAATTACGACATGGCCCAACAAGCCGCGACGGAATCGCGTCGAAAGAGAATCGAAAGCATGAGAACGTCAATGGGGCTCAGAACTGTGCGACAATACTGTGTACAATAGCGTGCGACGTCTTGGGATATTTTCGCATGTGTCGAAAGCATTGCAAAAGTAACCACGTAAATATCGTAGGGGCTCAGGAGCGGGGGGGGGGGAGGTTAGATTGTGCACTACAGTATAGTGCAACCATCGTGGATAAGTGGCCTTCGAGAGGCTTATACGAAACGGGGGTTGAAAGATCTCCGCGATCTCGCTCGAGCAGCCCTTCCGGAACATACGGAAAGGGCGGGAGTGAGCGAGACGGCGACTCTATACATCATCGAGAAAGCCACTCGAGGTCTCGAACAAAGTCAGGGAGCGGTGCTCACCAGAATATGGAGTGTACCAAGAGTGGAGAGCCAGAGTAGAAGACCGGAGTGAGAGAGTGTGGAGAGTCGCGTTCGGAAGAGAGTCACAAGCGCGAGAAGCGATGGGGGCAAAACGGGTAAGGAAGGTGAAGTACGCAGAGTAGCTCGGGTATAGCGTTGAGGGCCGACTGTGCAATTGTGAACAGCAGCGACGATTGGCGCTGCGGAGAGGGATGAAAATAAGCCGGGGTGTGCACATTTTTCGACTACGATGAGAAAGCGAAGGGCACGATTGAGGATACGTACGCTCGGGATAGCGCGCGAAGGTTTTACGAATTGAAGTGGCGGCGAGAACGACAGAGAGAGTGTGCGGGCGCCGGGCCGGTGGCCCAAACACATGGGGGGCGGAGGGGGGAGGGTGGTCGAAAGAGAGGGTGCTTTCGGGTATGCGTTCTATAGATATAACGCTCGCGAGAGTGGAGGCGGAGAGAGGCAATGGCGACGATGAAGGAGGTGGAGGTATGGCCATAAAACAACGGGCGCAGTCTGCTTGTTACCCAGACGCCGTAAACTCCGGGTATGAATCTGAATTATGGAATTATATGGCGCAGTAACTCATATCCTTGGCGCATGTAGGGTGGGCTCCGAGACCCCCTTAAATCATACGCTACACTCGTTTGCCGGATCTCTCTTCCTCGCGGACTCAATTCCTCTCTTTTCCGTCCTCCCTCGATCTCTTCCCACCTATACCTCTTTTACTCCCGTCCTCCCCCCTGCCACCGCTCCTCGTGTATCTATCACGAGCTCTCCTCCTCTCTCCTCCTCCCTTTCGAAAGTTCCACTTTCGCCCTCGCCGCCTCGTCCTCGCCTTCTCGCTTTTGGCCTCTTTATCTATCTTTTTCAGTTTGGTCAGATAGATACATCAGGCTCCTCCAGTCGCGTCGAAAGCTCCGGTGACACGGCTCGTATTTCCTTTTTTTTCTTTCAGAAAGGAAAGAGACAACAGGAGCTGCGGGCAGACGAAAGCGGCAGGAGAGGAGACACCGTAAAGAGAAGAGCAGAGGAGACGCGTTGACGCAACGTGGACCTCATAAAGGCGGCGCTATGACCAGTACGACGTTCCCTCGCGGAGTGTTTGCGCCGGACATTAATGGCCACCATAAAGATGCGGTCCGTGCGGCTCTGTGGTACTGTCCTCGGCGTATCTGGAGCGTAATTCACCCCAGACCTCTCGTTTTCTAGCTCCGTCAACCGTGCGGCAGAGAAAATCTTTTGCCTCTTTCATCCTCTCGCGCTCAACGTCTGTCCTTCTCGTCGCTGCTGTGGGAAAGGGTGCGCGAGGAACGCGACACTCTGCTCCGGTGGCCCGGAACACATCGTCGCGGACATCACCGTGCGCATCCCAGTCCAGAAGCTCGCTCGCTCGAGCTATTTCATAAACGAAAAATTAACGCATCCCTCAATGCAGGATGGGAAGTGAGTTATTCACGTAAATACCCCTCGGGTATTTAGTTGCACCGCCAGAATGTACGGAGTCGCGATGAGGGACGGACTCGCCGCTCGAGGATAATTCCGCTACCCGGGGAAAGTAAACATTCTTGTTGAACGACTGGAAAATGAAAATTTCACGAATCAGTGGAAGAGAAAACGAGAAACGGCGAGGAAACGGAGATCGACGAAACACGAGAGCAAAGTCGGCATTTATTTGACGAGCAGCGACCGAAACGGCTGCGTTTGAGCGCTCTTTCGGTTAGTCAAAGACCAAGGGCTCAAGAGAACTCCTCGTCTCGGCACGAATTAGTTCCTTTGCTTTATTTCTCATGCTACACTGGTCTCCCCAGTGTCGAGGGGTGTTCGAGAACCTGCGTCTTGACGTCGCGTACCATCGCAAACACACACACACGCATACGCACACAAACACACGTGTCATACAGCTCCCGGGTTCGCTCCGTGAAAGCCTTCGCATTTTCCGGCACATAAACCGTGCTCCCGGAATTCGTTTCACGCCTTTATCATGCTTTACGGTGGACACGGCCGTGGTATATTGCATCCCCCAACCTACTCTACCGTTCAATCGCTCGCCAGCATGGAAACGCAAAGTAGGAACATTGATATATGTACACTATGTGACATCCAACACTAATTGCAAATAATAAAGATTAAGAAAATGTACATCATGACTGTTCGTGTCACTTTTGAAAATAAGTAGGGGAGAGCGAGGCAAAATCTAACGGTGGGGCAAAACAGGTAATGGGACAAAATGCAATTTTCCAATAACTTTTGGATGGTGGTGGTGATGGTAAATGGGGCACAGTGGTGTCGAAAATCCGAATGTATCGTTGGGACAAAATGGAGTATCCAAACATTATTGGAAATTTCAGTTTTTACCTCGCTGTTCCATTTTGCCCATTTAATAAATAATTGTAATTGTAATAATTGTAATTGAGTGGTAGTGGTAAATAATTTTATTTATTGAGGATATTTTGCACGGTACGGACATTGATACATTTTGAAGATTATTTACGGTATATATTTGCTATTGTTAACGGGCCAGCGAGCTAAGTCCTTCAGCCCCTGATTCGTTTTTCTTGTACTGGTGCGTTCGTTTTTCGGTGGGAATGGATTGATTAAATTTTATGTTCGAGTTTAGTTTACATACTCGTTTGCCATTCTCTCGTGTTGTTGGTATGTGATGTGTGCTCGATATTTGCGTGCACAGTTTATATTTTGGGTGGGTTCACTATGAATAAAAAGTTTTATTAAATTTCATGTAGCATTATGAAAAAAAAGAAATTAACGTACAGTATATTTATAACTTAAAAAATACTTTACTTTTAATCATTTGATTTAATTTTACTATAAAAGTACTTTAATTCCAATGATAATTCTTCATGATAATTGTACATCAAATTTAATGTACCATTTATTGCATCGAAACTTTCAGTCCGGTCCATAAAATTTATAATTGATTTACAGTGATTGTACATACAGCAGTTGGAAATAAGATAATTCATACGAAGCGATAAGATTTCCACGAGAAAGATAATCACGAACGAAAAACTTTAGCCTCAATTGTCATTTCTATTTTTCAATCTATCTCTGCAGCCTGAACAATTACGTTCCATCGTGCGCCCTCTCAAGTAGAACTTTTTCAGCCTTAAATAAAAGTATCAGAATATTGATTGACGTTAATCTCTCAAAGTTGGGTCTTTCGTCCCGCTCAGCAATTACACCGCTGTAAATGTTGCCGCGAGTATATTTAAATCTTCATAAATACTTTAGTTTAATTTACTCTAAAAGTTCATTGATTTTTCATAATAATTGTACATAAAATGTAATGTACCATTTATTGTATACAAACTTCCACTCCGATACATTAAATTTACAACTTTTATGTTACTGTCATTGTATATCTACAGCGGTTCGCAATAAGTTAATTCATACGAAGAAAAAGAAAATTTCCACGAGAAAAATAATCACGATCGAATCATGAAGAAACAACTTTAGCTTCAATGGCCATTTCTATTTTTTCAATCTATCTCTACAGCCTGGACAATTACGTTTCATCATGCGCCCTCCCAAGTAGAACTTTTAGAGCCTTAAATAAAAGTATCACAGAATATCGATTGACGTTAATCTCTCAAAGTTGGATCGTTCGTCCCAGTCAGCAATTACACCGCAGCGTTGATAAATAATTTCATCCTACCGAGAATGAAACTCGTGTTCTACGTACTCGTCGTGGGATCGGCGTTGGCGTAGTCGCATGTTCTTTTCCTTCGCCAGCTGCATCAGCGGACACGCAACTACTTCCAACAGCCAGTCCTCTTCATCCGAGCGCTTCGGTCGTTAAGATTTTATAGACTTTTTTTTAATACGTTCATATTCCGGACCAATTTAGCTGGATACGACGGGGCGCAATGCGTGAGAAGTGCGGTGCAACTTAATGCGAGCCGAGCACACGGTACCGTTGACTCGGTTACGTTCTCTTCGTATCCTTGGATTCCTCTCTCCAAGTTCGCCGAGCCGTTCATCCCCGTGGCAAAAGACTACCCGTAAGTCAGCGGGCGATGTTTCTCAACCGCAGTGCGTGTACGACGGCATCAAAGTAGACTCCTTACACTTCAGCGTTAAGTTCCCATTCTGGCGAACAAATTACAAGCGTCATTGAAAAATTCCTCGTCTCATCCTTTTCCGAGCACCATCTGCGCGGAAATCATACGCCAATCGGCGGACGATGTTTCTCAACCACAGTGCGTGTACGACGGCATCAAAGTAGACTCCTTACACTGCAGCGTTAAGTTTCCATTCTAGCGAACAAATTACAAGCGTCATTGAAAAATTCCTCGTCTCATCCCTTTCCGAGCAACATCTGCGCGGAAAGCATACGCCAATGACGAAGAAATCTACCGACTAGTCGAAGGAGAGTCAAAAGCCTCCGACGAAAAATGAATGTCGTCGAGTTCTCGTTGTTGTGTGCGCCACAAGTACGCAAGTGCGAGGGCGCAAGAGAATAAACATGCGGAATTCACGAGGAAAGATCAAAGGAAGACATTAAATCGTCCATGCATAATGGGCGCTTACACGAGCATCCAAGAATTCACTTAAGCTCAACAAGATTCTTTATTGCGTTCGTTACGTATATCGAAGCGCGCTCATGCACATACGTGCACACGCCCGAAATCCCTGAAACATTTACCAAGAGTAGCCGCGACCGCGCGTCGTCCGAGAATCAAGCCAATCCCGAAAGAGAAACTCCTCCTCGTCCCACATAAATCGCTTCCGACCCTCCCGAAAGCGTATTTTCTAAATTAGTACGAGAGCGCGAAGCGGCGGCGAGAGAGCCGCAGGGACTGCGTCGTTAGTGGGTGAAACGTAATAATTAATTGTGGCAGGGGAGGGTCGAGTGGTGCGCTCGGCCGGGGGTGCCGCGGGGCCGACCATACAGCGATGAGCTCGCGGGGATTGCTGCGGAAACTATTTCCAGTGGCGTCGAGTTTCTCCGCGGGGTTGGATGACATTGACGCCAGTGTACATACCTACCTACCACTGCGCTGCTGCAAAAGCGTCGGTGCGTTGCGTGTTGGCATCGCCCGCCACCACCAGTTGCTGGTTTCTGGGTCGTTGAAGAGCTAAGCGACTCGCGGGTATCACGGAAAAGCAAGCTCGTATGGCACACGCGCGCGCGGGGGTGGCGACGGTGGTGGAATGTGCAGAGAGGAAACGCGACATGGAACTCCGCCACTGCGGCCACTGACGAAACCAACGTTGGTAACTCTCTCGCTCTGCTGGGCCGAGGCTAAAGGGGATGAACGAGCAAACGGGCGAACCCTCTGATTGAGAAACGACTTTCCGGTGACGGACGACTTTCTTGCACGAGGGCCCGGATCCGCACGGTCGCGTTATAAATCGAGCGCGAAATCATCAATCCAACTGTCGCGCGCAGTACCGGAAGAGGAAGTGGAACGAGAGTGCGATATGTACCGCTCTCGCCGCGTAACCGTACGTTGTTTCTGACGTTGATACGAGGTAGATTTTCAAATCTCAAGTGAGGTATTTTCGGTGCGACGTCACTTTCGGTCGAAAAATGAGATTTTCAAAACGAAAGTGACGTATTTACGGTATGACGGCATTTCCTATTGAAAAATGGGATTTTCAAACCGGAAGTGACGTCAAAATTTGGAAGTGTCAATATTTAAACCATTTTTTTGGCTGACATCACGTCCGGTTTAAAAGGAAGATTTTTAAATCGGAAGTGACGTCGCGGAGAAATTCTTTAATTTTTTGTCTGCCGAACCGTGGCGTAGTAACAGTGCTTTATTAAGAAAAAAATGTTTGTTTTAATTCTACTTTCAATTCTTACAATTCCATATGATATTGAAACAACGACAGCAAGACTATCAAGTTGACATGTTATCGTTTTAATCCGGTATGAAATTGTACGAATTCAGAGTAGTATTGAAACAACGTTTTTACTTCATTGGCAGCCCGCAAGCAAATTTTACTTGATTCAATGATATTTTTTTTTCTGTGTAGTGCTCGAAAGACGTTAACTTCGCTTTACTTACCTACACCGGCCGGAGAAGGACCGATATGTCGTTTTGGCGTACGGCAGCCGATGTGGAGCCAGCGGGGTGCCGTTTGACCAGCTACGGCAAAATCCCGCTTGAGTAGTTTTTTGAGATATTCACAAAATGTTTGCAACTAGCCATCCGTAGTCAATTCAGATCGGACAAAACGCAATTTTCCAATAACTTTTGAATGTTGGCGGTGATGGTAAGTGGGGTAAAACGGTGTTGAAAATCCGGATGTATTGTTGGGACAAAATGAGGCATCCAAAAATTATTGGAAAACTGAGTTTTGCCCCGTGTCTCGTTTTTTCCCACTGTTCCATTTTGCCCCGCTCTCCCCTAACTCTTTGCGTCACGGTGGGACACAGGTTGGGCCACCTTCTTTCGCTTAGATTTCAATTTTTTCAACGAATTTCTTGATAAGAACTACCACGGTTTTGTTTTTATAGTATCAAAAACTATGGTTCAAAGGGTTAACCCGTAAAATGTTTTCAGATCGTGCTTCGAGAATACTGTTTGCTTGGCCATATCAACCGGTTATTCCGAGGAATGCGCCAAAATATCTCTGAGAAAGTGCTCTTCGGATTGGAAATCATGCCATTTGGGTTAAAATGTGATTGGCTTCGTACACTTTAACCCCTGAAAACGTCAAGCCGGAAGAAGACATAACGATCAGTCATATCAACCCGAAGCACCCTGAACAGGAATTCCAACAGCAACCGCGGTAGCAGGAGCACACGATTGCTCGCTAGTTTTTCTCCTATTCGACCTCTTCCTTCTCTTCGTCCCTTAGGATCCCGGTACGCCAGTCTTGAACCATCGGGTTCCGAGCATCCGGAATTCATTTCCCGTATACACGAGAAGCTCGCGTGAACGAGGATTCGAGAGTGACGGAGATACAAGGCTTTTGCCACTAGAACGCGCGAGAAAACTGTCGAGTTTTTCGTCTCTCCGCGTGTGCGCCTCCATCCCAGCGACAAACTCTCTCGCGTCCATTTGTCATTGCGGTAACAGAAGCGTGCGAGCGGTACACAATTCTGTCGCTGTCAACGCGTTCCAGACGACAAGCCAAGATAATCGATGGAACTCCACTGCGTTCAACATATTCATTTCGTGATTTAGATTCGCCATCGTTCACGCATCTGCGCGATCGGGACGTGTGCTCGAGCGCGCCCTTGTTCGAACCGCGCGTGTCCCGTCGGCGAAACTTTTAAAACAAACTCCCACGCGAAGTTCAGATACGCAATTTTTCTCGCACATCCGCGGAGGTTTCTTGCAAGCGGTGAAAAAAATTGAGCTCTCTCGAGGAACTCGAGATAATAAAATATACGCACACCTACCTCGTTGGTACTTTACGACCTCGTTTAAGCGCTCTCTTGTGCCGTTATGTATCGCAGATACAAGGCATTATAATTCTTTTTTGTTTTCCCCTGTAGCCGAGATGAGCGGTTTACTGTTCGGAAATGAGAGCCAGGTGACGACAATATTTTCCCGAGAGAGAATTTAAGAAGTTCGGCGTATCGCGAGAGGAGCTTTGAGAAAGGCTTATTTTTCGTGTGCAAACGGACGGACTATACGCCCTTCTGAATTTCAGTCTCGGTATATATGTTGTTTCCGAGATTCCTCTTTCCGCGTATGTTTATCGCTTAATTAAAATATACAACTGTTTACCTAACAAATGGCCGAGCTGTAAACCTGTCAAGGGTTCGCCGACCCGACGGCGTAAAGTAATGTCAGCGGCTGGGCTCGTTCGAGAGATTAAGAGGAGACCGGGAAAGAGCTCGCGCAGCACGGTATAAGCTACACCAGTATTAAGCACAGAAGAAAATGTTATGTTCTTACGGAGTTCGTGTTTTTGGTCAGCGCAGCTGCCCCATTTCGATCATTCGTTCCGCCTCGTCGCTATACCTCACCGCGTTCACTTTATCCGCGTCTTTTCGTTTCACAGCTATATGCGAGTTAAGCTCCGAGCTGGAAAGAAGCCGAATTTTTACCCTCCTCTTTCCCTCCCCCAGGTTGTGTGCTTCTCGTGAGCTTCTCGGAAGATGAGAAGAAGCGTCGTTTGCACGCGTGCGTTCCCGAAACAGGGAGAGGAGAAGAAAAAGAAAAGAGAAAATCCCCGTGACAACCGGATTTACGGTAAACGTTGGGCGCAGTTAGCCAGCCCCGAAATCGATTGGCCAACACGCCCACGATGGATATCTCTTCTCCATCGGCAGCATCGCGGCCCACACTTTTCTCTCTTATCGGTGTGAAAAATCTCGTGTTGCGCGCAACGGACGAGTCAATGGGACCGAAACGTCCTCCTCTTGCGGGTCTTCTATCGGCACGCATTGCACGACCTGACCATCGATGTCTCATCTTCCAGGATCCCTCCAGAGAGAGCGGGAGGAATCCTCGAAGAGCAGGATTTTCATAGGCTTTGGATGCGAATGGATAGAGCGGGAGAGCACGAAAGCGGAGAGAAAAAAGGGAACACGACCGGAGTGAACTAGAGACGAGAGAAAAATGGTCGTAACACGACTCTCGGACGGGGATTTTGTCGTCGAGGCGGAGCTGTGCACCATGCAACGCAATGTTCCGCGGACACGCGTGCGTCGTTGAAATCTTAATGCCCTTGCGCAGTTCCAGGAGAAGCGGGCGCGTTGCAGCGGGAAATGCCTCGTTGGTTTCTCATATATAGCTCCGGGGTGAGCTCGAGGTATCGCCCGACAGGGCTCACAGCGGCCTTCGTCGCTGATGCTGAAATACAAGCTAATGCATCGACAACGGCTGTCGCAGTGTCGAGTGACAGTTTCTTTACGGCTTCCTCTCTGTCTCTCAATGAGGCGGCAGCATTTAGCTCGTGTAACAACTGCGCACTGACGCTCGCTCTTCGCTCGCTCGTTCGGCCATCCCTTCGATCGGAAAATTTACGAACGATAGGTTTACGTCCCTCGCTATGGTCGACGACCGAAGCGGAGGTATCCTTAACGTCGTCGCGATATGTTCACGTTTTATACCCGAGCGAACTTTTACCGCCCGTTTACACATTAAATGTCGACTATCATGTGACCCGTCGCGATAAAAGGTTCAGCACCCAGAAAAATAATTTATTTGACGGCCACCGTTTATTTGGTTTAAGTAAAATATTTACTTGATTTAGATAAATATTTATTTTAATCAAATAAATATTTTACTTTAACCAAATAAAAGGTCTCGGTCAAATAAATTATTTTTCTGGAGGCAGGTGTAACCTTTTTGCTTCCTCATAGAGGAAGCTTTGTGATGGTGAAAAAAAAAAAATTTCGAGATTTTAATGAAAACGTGTTCAGAATGTTCCATAACATCGAAAAATCACATTTAGAAAAAATGTCCGGATGTATGTATGTGTGTGTGTGTGTGTATGTATGCGTGTGTGAATCAGACGCGAAAAATTCAAATGGTTATATCTCGGGAACGCTTCCACCGATCAGGCTGAAATTTTGCACACAGCTTGTGTAGTTAATAAGTCAACGTTTCTGTCAAATTTCGTCAAAAAATGTTCAGTTGTTTCTTTTGTACGCCATTTTTTATTTCTTCGGAAATGTCTGTACGCACTATAGCGCTCGCAATTTTTTTGCTGTCGGGCTAAAAATGCGTACACAGATAGAATATCATCACCCGATGATCCCATTAAAATTTCAAGAGAATCGGTCGAA